>PVKM010007449.1:0-41484 GCA_004027735.1 Carollia perspicillata | reverse complement strand
TTTTCCAAAGTAGCTGTACCAATTTAATTCCCCTCAGCAGTGTGAGGGTTCCTTTTTCTCCACATCCTCTTTAACACTTGTTGTTTCTTGTCTTATTGATAATAGCCATTCTAACAGGTATGAGAAGGTATCTCATTGTGGTTATGATTTACATTTCCCTTATACCTATAGATGTCATTTTTTATAACAGTTTTAGACTTTGTTGACTTTTTTAAAAAAGATTTTATTTATTTATCTTTAGAGGGGAAGGGAAGGAGAGAGGGAGAGAAATATCAATGGATGATTGCCTCTCATGTGTCCTCTGCAGGGAACTGGCCTGCAACCCAGGCATGTGCCCTGACTGGGAATCAAGCTACGATCCTTTGGTTCACAGGCCCACACTCAATCCACTGAGCTACACCAGCCAAGGCTGTTGACTTTTTTTAAAAAAAGATTTTATTTAAGATAAATAAAAAGATTTTATTTATCTTTAGAGGGGAAGGGTTAGGGAAAGAAACACCAATGTATGGTTGCCTTTTGTGTGTTCCCTGCTGGGAACTGGCCTGCAACCCAGGTGTGTGCCCTGACTGGGAATCGAACCACAATCCTTTGGTTCGTAGGCCTGTGCTCAACCCACTGAGCTGCACCAGCCAGGGCTAGACTTTGTTGACTTTTTAATATAACTACACCCTGAAATAACCACTCACTAAATTGGTAAGTAGAATATTTGCATCACCTGGAAGATTTCCTCATGACTGTTCCCTGCCAATATCGGCTCCTCCTCACCCCCCAGAAGGGGTAAGGATGAGAGACAATTGGAACTCTTAGATCTTTTGGTTGGAAATAAAAATTGGTTTAACTACTTAGGAAAATTGTTTCCTAGTATCTAATAAATTTAACATATACTGACTCTATGACCCAGCAATTCCATTCTTCAGTATATACTCAAGAGAAATAATTTTATATGCCACTAAAAGACCTGTGGAGGAATGCTTATAGCATTTTTACTCATAATTTCTCCAAACTGGAACTATCCCAGATCTCCATCTATAATAACATGGATGAATAAATTGTGGAATATTATACAAAGGAATACCACACAGCATTAAAAAGGAGATAGATACTGAATCATACAATAGCTTAGGTGAAACTTAGACATTATGTTGAACAAAACAAGGTGGATATAAAGAGCATACATCCTGTGTGAGTCCTTGTAGATGAAGATCAGAAACAGGCAAAAATCAGCTACCATGAGAGTAGTTATTAGTCTCCTTTAACTAACAATTACCTCTTTTTTACATGACATTTTTCTTTTGAAGAGATAGGATGAGCTGTTTTGTAGAATCTCTTACATTCTAAATTTGTCTGATCATTTCCTCATTTAACTTGATCTTTCACAACTGGGGATCCATGAGAAAATTGTGCTATATTATCCTAAGGCACCCATTTTATATAATTTTTATCTTGCGCATCCAGAATACTACTAGTCATGTTCCATTCTTTGGGAGAATTGGGTAAATTGTCACTCAACTGATTTTCTGTGATCTATGGTTCAGTTGAGGAACTCTGGTTGAGAGAGAATTACTGAAAGTTAGGTTTACAGGCAAGTTAAACATTTTTGGCAAGAATGTTTTACAGATGGTACTGTGCACTTCCTTCTCTATCACATGGAGAGGCATTCAACATCGGGTTGCTCCACCGCTGGTGATGTAGGTGTGGAGTTTGATCTCTTGGTTAGGTGGCGGCAGCCAGGTCTCTCCATTGTAAAGGATGTTTCCCAGTTCTCCATGGCTTAGCAACCTCATTTGTCAACGTGAAGCACTCAAAGGTCAGTATCGCCCATGACGCAATAATTTCTTCCCAGCAAATTTGGCTGCGAGGTAAAATTGCTCAAAGCAAAATGGCTATTTCACTTATAGGACTTCTCCCTAAAATGGGAGCTTCATACCATGAGAAGTATTCTTAATTGGAATAGAACATTCTAATATTTGAGATTTTTAGGTAACGTAGAATGAATTGCCTTCCTACTTGAGGAAATTTTATAAACATGACATTTTGGATATTAAAATTGCTTAAATTCAGGAGAAATCATATTGCATTCATATGCATTTTGGTGACGATAAATATTATAGGAGGTTGTGTTTAAATCATTGGCAGAAACTAACTTAAGGATTTCATGTTTATGTAGTTAACACTTGGGCAACATAGGCTGGAAATGCAAGGGTCCACTTATATGTGGATATTTTTCAATATTCACTCAGCCCTTTGTTTCTCCACTGTGGAGTCTAAGGTTATATGTGGATTTTCAACCACACTTGGGATGGGCGCCTCTGACCCCTGTGCTATTCAAGGTTTCTAAAACACTTTTAGAAAAGTGTTTTAAGCATGATTATCTACTGACTTCTAAGGACAGAAATAATTCCAAGTGCCTTAGATCGATTTTGGTGAAAAAACCATCACACCAATCCAGAATAGCTGGTGGAGAAAACCAGAGGTCAAATCTTACTCAGTAGCTCAGTAACCAAGGCCGACCCAGTCTAAGCCCTGACTTTCTATGGCAGATTATAGATGGCCACAGACTGGTCCATGTTTCTCCTTTTAAGAGGTTGGGTCCATGTCTGCTCCCCTTGAATATTGGTGGGCTCTGTGACTCCTCTGATCAGCAGAATATGGCTGAAGAGATGATGTACCAGTTTCTGGAGTCATGCCTTAACAGATTGTGAGCTTCCACTTCCTATCTTTCGGAACAGGAACACCCACTTTCGAAACTCAGCCACCATGCTGTAGGAAGCCCAAGCAGCCCTGTGGAGAGGCCCATGTGGAGGGGAACACTTTGCTGACATGCCCTACTGAGCTCCCAGCTTACAGCCAGCACCAGCTTGCCAGCCATGTGAGAGAACCATTCTTGGAAGTGGATCCTCTAGCCCTCAATGAGCCAACCCAACTAAGGCTGCGTGGAGCAGAGATGGCCACCCTGGCACCCAGTGCCCACAACTGCAGATCAGCGAGCCAGATAAGAGTGTGTTCTTCTTAAGACACTAGCTTTTGGAGTACTTTGTTATCCAGCAAAGATAATTATAGCAGTCCTCATTCACAGTGTGGTAATAAACCCGCACAACTCACATACATAGAGAGACACATAGGATGAGGTACATAGAAGTGCTTTCAATGTACGAAGCAAGCCTATGCAAGGTGAATGGAATGCAAGGTGGTCATCTCTGAAGCAACCAATGGAATAGAAGGATTCTATAAATATTATGGATGTATTACTCCAATTTTGACTGACCCAACCTCCTGAAGTTAAAGCAAAACATGGGTACTTTTTTTCATTGTGGTAAAATATACATAACATAAAACTTACCATTTTAACCATTTTAAAGTGCACAGTTTAGTGACATCCGTACATTCACAATGCAGTACAACCATCCATCCATCTTCAGAACTCCAGGTACTTTTGATAATAGGAAATACATCTTCTTAACAAGTGTAATTTTTTATTCTAAATTGGAAGTGAAGCTAAATTGTCTCAGCACCGTGTGTGATAATGATAATGTAAGGAATGAGCCCATGTGCGGTGAAGGCAGTTTCCGGAGAGCCTGTGAGGAGTGGCAGCCCACACTTCGCAGTGGAGCTTGAGAATGCTCTCACTCTTCTGCGAGCCCACTGTATCTCTGCAGATCTTCAATTAGTCATTAGTCAGCATGGGGATGGGGGAATATTTAGAGAGAAATGAGCACTTATTAAAAAGGGCCAAGAGAGCAAGTTTTCAAAGCTAGAACACTCCAACAAAACCATTTTATATATAAGCAGGCCGTCTGGATTTAGCACACATACTTGCACCTGGACCCCACCTGGACATAATTAGTTTCCCTGAGCTCAGAGCAGAGAAAACACACAAAAAAAAATGATGTCAAAAAAACCCTGAGCAATCTGTCACGATCTGTGCTGCGCAATTAAAGCAGCGTGTTTTCCGTAAGAATTATGTAACACAGATGACACGATGTTTAGATAGCTAGGACTGGGAAACCATCTGGTTCTGTTTGACTTCCCAACTCTTATAGTCTGTTTCTTGAACTGCGTTGTATACTTTGGGGTGGAAGTCATAAGAAGGAAAGACATTGAAGTGTTCTTGGTTCATCTGTAAGAAGATCTTTTATCTCCTTGAGGACTGAAACATTCTGGGCAGGACTTATAACTCTAAGTGCATTACAAGGACAAGAATCCTTAGTGCTTGAGGACCAAAACTCAAAGTAGACAAAGACTGGGTGTGTCTGTGAATCAGGACTGCCCGGGCGGGGCTGGCGAATAGGTGGCATATCATGAGCCAAATGGGAAAATGTGTTCCAGCCTTAGGTGACCCATCCCCTGGCTCCCTCCCTGGATCCCAAATGTCCAGAATCGCACCCCGTCAACTTTGCCCTGTGTCCATTTTGCCAGGCTGAACCCGTCCATCGTCCTCTTGCATGATCATGTTGAAACTAGGCGAGGTTTCCTCACCAGGGGTTTTCAGTGCTTCCTCACCAACCATGGGGTGCCTAGCAGTCCTGCTTTCTTGGGGGTCACAGGGAAATAATGAGAAATAATTGTTAAAGTTAGTCCCCAGAAATCATCTGGGACTGAAGTTCCATCACCGTGCAGCTCTCCCTACCCTTCCGGGCTGAGCACCTCACCTCCCCTCCACCAGAGAATTCATCACAGTGACTGTTTGCTGTCTACCCCTGAGGACGACATCCTTTAAGGGCTAAGGTTCCCATTCCAGCAACAGTTAACGCGTGCCTGTTCGTTCCCTGACAGTCCACTCACTGTTGCCACGGGTCCTCCCTCACAGCCCTGGGAGAGAACTGCATCCCCATTTCAGAGAGGAGGAGACTAAGTCCCTGAGAGAACTCTTCCTTGGTCCAAGGCCTGATTGTGAGCCAGGCTTTCAGGTGTGCCTGGTTTATGGTGGGCATGCTCTTTAGGAAAACCCAAGGGAGTGAGCAAAGCAGGAATGAGATTGGGAGAAGCTGAGCAAAGTATGGACTCAGGTCAAATCTAGCCTTGGCCTGCTGAGGGTGGAGGGTTGCGGAGAGCTTCTGGGGCCTAAACCTGACGGAAAAGTTGTCCCACTGGGGCAAGGAAGCTGGGCTTTTTAGCCCAGAATCAGTCATTAGCAAAGGGGTATGGGCCATGGGCAGTGGGCGGTGCCTCCTGTCAGCCAGGAAGGCCACAGGTAGGGGCCCTTACCAAGGGAGCCCGGGGGGCGGTCCACCTTGTGGTCAGTATGCGGGGAGCACCATTGGAGCCCAGGGGTTCTGACTTTCCTACTCACTTCCTGAGCCCACACCATTCACTCCACTGCTACTTAGTCTTGCTGTCTTTACCAGATCTTGCCTCTCCCACGCCTGTCACAGGAAACGACCCAATCAACTCGTGTTTGTTCAGAAAATTAGTGGAAAAATGAACAAGTAATTGCTGGATAAAGATGAAAATGTGAGAATCTAGAAGAAAGAAACGAATTCTTACTGGGGGAAGGGAGAGGATTTGGGGATGGCCTCACAGAAGAGCAGCTTCTGAAAGGTGAGTAGGCGGGGAATGGGCAGAAGGGGATTTCGGGTGGGAAAAGGGCACAGGCGAGGGAAAGGGTGAAGTAAATGTCGTTATTTGAGAGATAATGGCTAAGCCCCAAGGCTTAGTTTCAGATGGACCTGTAGAGATTTGAGTCAGATCAGTGAAACTTTTAGCAGATCGCTAAGGGGTTAAAAGTTCATTCTTTTTAAAATATGACTTAAATCTGTTCTTATGCCCTTCTGTATTTTTAAATTGTCTGAAATTCACACACACACACACACACACACACACACACACACACACAGAGAAATGTATGTTTGCAGTGTAATTGTGCAAAGGCAGACTCTCATAATGTCCCTACCTTTGGTCCAGAAAACTAGAGGCTTCTTCAAAAAGGGATGTAAGGCTCAAACAAACTTTATCCTTAGTGGAGACCATGCAGCCCTTTGAGAGAGGGAATGGTGTGAATGGAAGGTGTTCCTGGATGCCATGTGGCAATAGTTCAAAAGAGGATTTGGTGATTGGATGTTAGCAACAAAATAAGAAGCATCAAATTTAGGTCTGATGGTTCTTGAATAAAAATGATCGGGAGAACGTTGGCGTCATTCGCTTGGACGAGGAAACTGGTGACAGGTTTTGGAGATGGTGAGTTCAGTTTTACATACGTGCACGGCGTTTTAGCTGATAGATGGAAATTCTAAGTAAAGAAGTTTAAAGAAGGCTAAAAGTCATTCAGAGAATTCTGAGGCATGAGGGCTGGAGATATAGACTGGGTACTTGTCAGCCATAAGTCTAGTATGAGGAAGAAATAGGAGAGGAGGAAATTAATTGGGGGGAGACACAGAGTGAGGCAGAAACTGTCCTGCAGCTCAAACGCTGGGGAGTCTCTAAATTCAAGGATCAAGTTGAAGAAGAGAAACCATTGCCAGGAACTGAGAGGGAAGAATGTTCTGGAACTCAATGAGGAGGAAGATTCAGGAAGAGGTTGTTTAAAATCCTCCATAGAGATGAATATTCCTAGGATTGTCAGTAAAATACAGGTGCCCATTTACATTTGAATTTCAGATAAATGATGAAAAAATTTTATTTGGTGTTCCATGCAATGTTTGGAACATACCTATACTGGGGACATCCAAATGTTGCATTGGACATACTACTTACAAATAAAATAGAATAATGAATAAAAGTTATTTAACTGAAATTAAATTTAACTGGGCATTGTGTATCTTTCTTTTGCCAACCCTGACAACCGGAAAGTGACTTGAATGGAAGGATGTCATTGGTGACCTTACTACAGTGTCCAGGTGAGCTCTGTTCTCTTAGCCCCCTTTCTACTTATGGGCAGATGACAGAAGCCCTACAAAAGAGGCCATGCTCTATTAAAGGGGTGTCAAACTCATTTTCACTGGGGGCCACATCAGCTTCGCGGTTGCCTTCAAAGGGCCAAAATAATTTTAGGACTGTATAAATGTAACTACTCCTTAACTGTTAAGCAGTTGAAATTACATTCATCCTCAAGGCTGATGTGGCCCCCGGCGAAGATGAGTTTGACACCGCTGCTTAAGAATGGGGCTCCAGGTTCTGTTTTCTATATTTCTGCTTCAATTTCCTTCTCCATTTTGTGATGTCTCTGGCTCCAACTCCATCATCGCCGTCATACCTGCACCTCCCTCCCCTGAATTTACTGCTTTCCTTCTCAGTTCCAAGATGTCACTCAGCCCTGACCTTCACATTCACCTTGTCAGGGGGTGGCAGTGGAACAGAGGAATGCCAGGGTTTAAGGGATCTCTATGGGATGAGCAACTGGAAAGGGTGAATTTAAACTACTTGGTCAAGGACTTGTGTGGTGAAGATATGGGATGGTAGGGTGAGGGAGAGAAGCAAGGCGAGGGAACTTGAATATGTTTGTGACTTCAGAGAGATGAGACAGAGAGAAAGGGTAACAAAGCTGATGGGGGCATCATGAGGAAAGACCGCAGCAGAACTGATCGGGAGTGGGGGTCAGTGGTGAAGGGAACGTCTCGAAGAAGAGACCACAGGAAAGGATTCAGAGATAGTGAGTGAAGATAAAGACACATATTGATGGGAAAGACAGATTGAGAAGCCCGCATTAATTGCTTTTATTTTCTCAGGGAAGAGGGAATTGGCCTTATTGATTATAATATTGAGTTGCTATGCAGGTTAGGAGTTTGCAGAAAGTGCATGTATTTGGTTCTTACTGGCTTCAGTTTCAGAAGCTGAAGTTCCCCTCCCCCCGATATTGTCTTCAAATGTGGAGACTTCCCTGCATGCAGGGCATAAAATATATTACTGTTCCGTGCCTGCACTTTATTATCACCCATGAGTGACTCACTCACCAGTTTGCTTGTTGTTATTCCTTAACAGAGACCAAGTAGCACGTTTGCAAGTGGGCAAGATCTGTGTGACCTTAGGGTCCCCAGTGCCCTCCCTCTATGTCACAGGAAGGACATAAAAGGAGACCACCAGGAAACATCTGTAATTAAAGCTGATCTAGATTAAGTTCCTTAAAATGTTACAGTGTCAGTATATTTTCAAACCCACATTGGACAACCTCCTTCATCCTTTCTGCTACTACTTCTTGTAAAAATCACTACCCCGGTCTCTAAGAATTGAAATGGTGTTGGGCACACTTACTAGGGTGGCTATAAAAACAAAAATGGGACATAAGTGTTGGTGAGGATGTGGAGAAATTGGAGCTCTAGTGCATTGCTAGTGGAAATGAAAACTGGTGCAGAGACACGGGGGAAAACAGTTTGGCAGTTCAGTTTTTCAAAAAGCTACAGGTAGAATTACCGTATGACCGAGCAATTTCATTCCTAGGTATATATATCTGGAGGAATTAAAAGCAGGGACTCGAACAGGTCCTTGTACACTCTTATTCATTGCAGCATTATTCACAAAAGTCAAAAAGTGAAAACAGCTCAAATGTTCACCAACAGATGAATGGATAAATAAAATGTGGCCTGTACATACACCTTTCTAAGGCTGAATATTTCTATTGAACCGTAGGAATTCTGATACGTGCTACGACATGGATGAACCTTGAAAACATTGTGTTCAGTGAAGTGAGCCAGTTGCACAAGGACAAACATTGTGTGATTCCACCTGCACGAGGTACCTAGAATAGGCAAATTCATAGAAACAGGAAGTAGAATAGAGGTCACCAGGCGCTGGGGGAATGAATGGGTGGGGGATGGGGTGTTTCTTAATGGTTAGAGTTTCTGTTAAGGTGATGAAAAAGTTTTGGAAATAGCGATGATGGTTGCATAACTTTATAAATGTAATTATTGCCACTGAACTGTATACTTAATGGTTAAAATGGCAAATTTTACATTATGTATGTTTTAACACAACTTAAAAATATTAATACTTGCTTATACTAGAAACCATTAAATCGTACTCTTCACATGGGTAACTTGGATCATATGTGAATTGTATCTCCATAAAGTAGTTGCTGATTCCTTCGGGACACTTTTCCATAACTCTGCATTCAGGCCACAGGGACCATGAGAAACCTGGACTGGAAAAAAACCAAGTATGAGTCACTGGGGAGGGTGATCACTTCACAGCTGGAAGAGGTTCAGATAATTACCTCGGAAACTTGCCACGCTTAAGAGACTGAAGGCCGTGGGCACGGCAGACGAAGAGTGGGTTGTTCCCAGTCATATTCTGTATCGCGTTGTATTTTGTATTGTCACGAGTAGGGTAATACTACTGACAGGCACCTTCACTAGCATAAAATTCTTTACAGAGAACTCACCATGCGCAATCATTCAGCCGGTTTCGGTTTGCAGTGCAAGGATAGCCACTTTTTGGGTGTCTGCCTAGACCTTGGCTGGCCTGAAAAGCAGAGATTTAACTTTGAGTTGAGTCTGATGAGCCATTTTATCCTGCTCTTCTGTGTGATGCCACGTCTGGGATGGAGGGTGATCGATTTTTTTGAAACGTGCATTTAGAGTTACAGCAGAGGCCATTCGGAGTGTCCACAATGTCACTGGAGGAGACGAAGCCGTCTATTTATTCGGCAGCAGCACAAAGCCGCCTGCGCGGAGAAAACAACACATCCCGGAACAGACCCCACAGCTGCTCGTCAGTCTGCCGCAAGCTGCAGGTCGCCTGACTAAATTACTGTCGACTAGGCGGATGAGCACAATTTGTCAGTCAGCACTGAGTTTAAATGAGCAGAGATGCACATAAAGCCGGCAATGCAATTGTAATTAAGAATTACAGGCATCAAGTTTCAACTAGTGCTTTCTTAAGGTAGCAGTGAGCGAGCTCTAAAAGCTAAGGAGGGGTCCAGAGCAGAATTGGAGCCAGGGCTAATGGTCTGGCTGGAACCCTCTACCGTCTAAACAGCCTGCCACGTAGGAAAGCATTAAGTAGGTGATGGAGAATTTATGAGAACTCAGGCTCTATTTTCCTGTTTGCTTAAAAGTGTTATGTCACACGTTAAAAATTAGTAAAAATAATCGTTATTATTAAAATGATGTTCTTGGACCCACCACCCAGATTTTAAAAATAGGACCTACTGATTTGTGCTGATGGTGGTTGAAATCACTGTGGGAGTTGACAAATCTCTGGCTGCTGAGCAGAATGAAATTTAATAAATGTTGAGTGCTGACAATGAGTTGGTGCCGGGCCATGTGAAGGATGAATAAAAACAGGCTTCCTCAGAGAGTTTACAGTCCGGAAGGGAGAATAAAATGACAACACAGTTAGCTCTGCATCCCCTGAATTTGCGTGAAGAGCAGAGGTGTCACAAGAGAGATACGGAGTGCTGTTGAAATTCAGAAGAGGGCGGCCTGGATTGGATTGGGGTGGCGGGCTGTGGGGGGAGGTGCTCAGAGAAACCTTTGTAAAGGAAGTGGCCTCTGAGCTGGACATCAATGGTTAGCAGGAGTTTTAAAAATGAAAGACGGTAGGAGGGAGGGCATTTTGGTTGGAGGAACTTGACACAAGAGAAGACAAGAATGTCTTAGGACTGTAAAAGAGACAATAAATTAATTTGTCTAGAATAAGAAAGTCGTGGAATATAATATTGCTCCAGTTTCTTATAAGATTCCATATCCTCAGGAAACAAACACCCCTTGAAGGGCTAACTTTCCTTGCCACCAGAAAACTCAAGTTTAGCATACCCACAATTAATCCTTTGGAAGGATGTGGGAGGGAAAACTGTTTTGGCCATCCTCATCTATTTTACCTTCCTAAGAGCACCCCACATTTATTTAGGCAAACACCTCTTCCCCATTATTAACCTATGTAATATAGCACAAGATTGGCTGTATTTTTTAGCTCCAGGTTTAAACCTTGTAGTGATAGCTGACCAGTTCAGATAAAGGCAAGTGACTAGGTAGGGCCAACGAGAGCAAGGTCCAGGGCTTTGGGAAAACAGTCAAGGAAGTAAAAGACTTTCTTCCCTATTGATCATAAAGTTAAGAAAATGTGAGGGCTGGGGCTTCTGCAGCCATTTTGTCATCATGTAGTGAGAATAAAGTAAATACATAGAAGCAGGGTCTATATTAAATATTTGATAGGGATATGCCATAAAAGCCAATCAATCAGAATGAACACCAGCTGGTATGCTACTTTGGGGATCTGACTGTAGGAACTCATAGCTTTAAAAAGAAAAAGTTTTACTTAAACAAAAATCTGTCCTGTAATGGTCTATGATTTTAATTTTTACATGATCTTGCCCTTTTACTCCTAAAAATGTTTATAATAATTTCTTAAAATCATCTAAAAGATCATAGCCAGTGTTCTCTTGTTTAAAGAGCTTTTCTTAACTATGTGTCTTCTTGACTGTAGGGTAAGTGGAGGCAGTCTGGCTTCCTCACCCAGGTGTCTGGGTAGCTAAGGGAAGCAGTGTTCCCATAGCCTTGGAGGGGCCTGATAACCAGTGTTCTCATAGCCTTGAGATTGGGTCCGATAAACTGTTCCCATAACATGAAGTGGGCTCACATGCGCAGAATTATGTTATGTTATGTAATGCTCTGCCCTCTTGCTGGCTTTGTTCCCCTCTAGTACTTAAACGGGTAGAGACTCCCTGCTAGGAGCGATGATGATGAAAGACACGCAAGGGGACAGGTGCCATGATGGGGGCTACACTGGGGAGCAAGGACCATGACATGAGACATGCAGATAGACACGCAGCTTGCAGCACGAGTGGCTCACCCACCCATGAATAAAGGCATGCCAGACAGCCCATCGGCTCCGCGAATATTATTCCATCTGCATGAATACCATGAACCTGCCCAGCCTGGGAGGGTGGCCACACATTGACTCTAGACATAAACAAAATTTTGGCATCTTATTGTTATTAAAAAGGAATCTTTGTGCTGGAACCTGTTAAAAAAACTAATGCAGGAAGCCATGGGGTCAAATCTGGGCTCCTCCCCTGGCTGTGACCTGTGACAGTCTACTTAACCTTTTTACTTGCTTTGGTAATATCTAATTCAGAAGTTGCTGGGAAGATTCCACGAAATGGAAAATAGCATTCATGAGTAAATGTAGTTACTTTGTGTGATGGTAAATTTTATGTGTCAATTTCTTTGGGCTACAGAGTACCAAGATATTTGGCAAATGTTTTTCTGGGTGTGTCTGTGAAGATGTTTCTGGATGAGATTAACACTTAAATCAATAGACTGAGTCAAGTGGATGGCCTTCTCTAATGGGGGTGGGCCTCATCCAATCAGTTGAAGGCCTGAATGCCACAAAAAGGCTGACTTTCCTGAGTAAAAGAGAATTCTTTCTGCCTGATGGCCTTCAAGCCAGGATATTGTTTATTTGCTGCCTTTGAACCTGAACTAAAACATTAGCTCTTCCAACGTCTGGAGCCTGCCAGCCTTCAGACTGGAACTGTACCCCTGACCTCCGGGGTCTTGAGCTTGCTCTTGCTGACTCACTCTGAAGATCTTGGGACTTACCAGCCTCCATAATAGCATGAACTAATTCCTTATAGTAAATCTCTCTGTGCACACACATACACACACACACACAGACACACACCTGATTGGTTCTGTCTCTTTGGAAAACCCTGATTATCACACTTTGTAAAAAATGTCCACATTCTACGGCCAGTTGCCCTCATCCGCAGAGCTCTAGGGCATCAGCCTCCCTTTCCCCTCTGTCTTCTTCCCTTATTTGTGAGCTTCCTGTGGGATTGTCTCTCCTGTGCTCATAAGCAGTCTTCTCGCAGCCCTCTGCTTGTTGCGGTCTGCTGTTTGGAAAACTGACACCCTACTGCAGGTGCTCTTGCCCAGTTCTCACCACCCAGTGGCCTTGAAGACTCACCACTTAAGTCTTATATCTCACAAAGTCTCTCAAGAAAATAGCACTTCTAACTTCTGCCCCCAGCTTCTCAGTGAAAGGCCCAGACCTGGTCCCACAGGCTGAGCTTAGCGCTGACCCAAGTTCATTTCAACACCTCTCCACCTCTCCTTAGTCACAGCACCACACCTCTAGACAAAAAGATCCTTGGGGCTGCTTGAGGGCCAGCCAGACTCTTAATTCCCCACTTCAGCTCAACGGTGACCTTGGCTGTAATCTCCTTAAATAGTTGGAGCTCAATGTATACTAGTTCTCTCTTCCTTAGGTTTAGAAAGGAGGTGACTGCAACTTTACAGGGGTCAATGTCAAGCAAGAATAAAGTCAGTCTTGGTCCTTTTATTTGTATGTTCAAGGACTAGATCTGGTTGCACTGCCTGGGGAATATTTTTTATCTGAGCACATTTTTTTTGTATAGAACCCTCCAATTTTATGAACATAATGTAACTGTTTTATGCTATTCTATTTTTAAAGTAAATGTTAGTGATATTTAAACTATAAGGTATTAGGTTTGACCATGTGAAACTGTTTTTGTAGATAGAAACAGTCTCAAACCAAGTGAGGATCATTTGTAAGTGGGCCAGTTTAATTCTGTCAGTCCCGTATGGGAAGAGAACAGGGTGGATTGGAAGCAAGATAGTATCTAGGATGCTAATGTGGGTCCCCTATCCTTCCCGTCCTTCATCCACCACCCCCTCCAGTTCCCATTCCCCTTGTGCCATCACGCTGCTTTCTGAAACCCCTGACCTGGTCAACTAATCCAAACTTGCTCTACCCATAGACTCCTGAGTTCTAATATCATCTTTCACCTCTCATAGGTAGGTCAGTCTTCAGCTTTAGGAGGACAGCAGTCTGATTATGCTTTTTTCCACCTAGGATGTGAATGACTGATAGCTTTGTTTAACATTCTGTGGTATCATTAGTGCTATTCAAAAATAGTCAAATTCTCTTCTCTTGTTGGGCATAGAGTTGGATCACCTTTCCATTTTTCTTCTTTTTTTGCTTTCCTTTTGAAGCTAGATGTAGTCATATGCCTTGACTTAGCCAATAAAATGCAGATGGAAATAACACATACCTCCTCCTGGAGGAAGCTTTGAGATGCTACAATTTCAAAGACTCACTCCCTTTCAACAGTAGGGAGGATCGTGAAAGTGTGTGCTGGGTGGTGCCTCTGTTGGCCTGGATTCCTGAGTGACTATAATAACCCGAACCCCATGCCAACCCATCACTCATGTCCCGGCCCTTAAGGTCAGCCCATGGGAAGGGATGGTCTAGGATACCCAGTTACTTGGGAACCCCAAGCCCTTCCACCTATGGTCACCCTGGGGCAGGGTTTGGAAATCTATGGTCTTTGGGCCAAATCCAACCTGCTTCGGTAAATAAAGTTTTATTGAAACAGGCACATTCATTCATGTACATATCGTGGATGACTGCTTTTCTGCTACAACAGTGGAGTTGAGCAGTCACACGAGACTGTATATCCCCCAAAGCCTAAAAAATTAAATATTTACTCTCTGTCCCTTTACAGAAAAAGCTTGCTGGCTTTTGCCCGAGGGCCTTGACGTTTTCCCCTGAATCACCTAGTTTGTCTGGCAGATAAAGAATAAGAGAGAACAAGAAGCACTGCAGAGGAGGCTTTGCCGCCCAGTCCTGAAGGTAGAGTATACCCCTTTGATGCACCTTCCAAAGGATCCATGCACTCAGTCACCTGGCCACCTTTCATCACAAGGGAGGGTGGGATATGTTGCTACCTGTGTGTCTAACAGGAAGGGCAACAGTCTGCCGCCTCGGCCGACATGTGTGGTTAGCTTGGCTGCTGTGTGCTCTCCAATCAACCCCAGCTGGGGCAAAAGCTGTTGAAAATTAGGAGTGATTCCTCAGCTCTTGCACTAAGCATTTGCTCTGATCAGCTATAGCAACAGAGACTCAAATCCTGCCTCACTCAGTGATGACCCACACATACCTGTCCA
The DNA here is from genome assembly GCA_004027735.1 of Carollia perspicillata. Taxonomy (NCBI): domain Eukaryota; kingdom Metazoa; phylum Chordata; class Mammalia; order Chiroptera; family Phyllostomidae; genus Carollia; species Carollia perspicillata. The sequence goes on along the minus strand of PVKM010007449.1, from coordinate 26,641 downwards.
CAGTGAGTAGGTTCGGGTAGGGTCTAGCTGAACCACTGACTCCACTCTGTTCTGGGGATGCACTATTGTCAGAGCAAGCTCTGCACTGCAGTGCAAGAAGCTATCGTCTGGCACGGGAAGTGTTTTGATCTCATACTTGGAATGCAGAGCATAATAGTATCAATCTCTGAAAATCAAATGAAATCTTGTGGGAGTAGGTTAGGTCCAATGAATAAAATTATATAAAACAATTTCATACTTGACATTTACTGAGAGGGGCTTAACTTTTCCTACTTATTTTAGTCTGTTCAGCTGGTATTACTTATTCATGTCTCTTTCCCCATTTGGTTCACAATTTATCTTTTGGGAGCACAGAATTAAACCGTAAAAATGTATATATGCTAGACACTGTTTTATGTTCCATCAATGGAGAAGTCATCAAAATCTGCAACAGAATAGGATTCAGCTTATTACAGCAGTGATTTAGCTGAAATAAAATGTGATGTTTAACTCAGAGAAGCTGGAAAAAATGAGATTTAGGAATATGGAATTGAATAATCAGTCAGCAAAATGAAAGTGGTTTCTTTGTCAATCTCTCAGTTGAAAGATATTAGGACATCAGGATTACGAATGGCTGGAGCCAAATGAGGATTCACAATAACCCGGCAGGACAAGATTGGTTTCTGATTCCAACGATAACAGATCGTTTCCTAACACTGACAGAATTCAATAAAAGAAACTCTGGGTTCTGTGTCACGTCACTTTGTTGCACTCTCATATTTAGTGGTAGGGAAAGAATTAATGGACAATGAATTTTTTAAAAAATCCCAACAACCCGAGAGAACAGGGCAGTTTCTGACACAGACCACTGTGGTTAAACACTCCCTCACATATTCCCTAAGAAGAGGACACGTTTATACACAGAGGCATGAATGAGAGACACTATTTTGTGAGGGTGGTTTGAGAGAAAAACCCATGGAGTAAATGCGAACAGTGAACCAAGTGGCTTGAAACAACAGACATTTGTTCTCTCACGGTCCTAGAGGCTAGAAGTCTGAAATCAAGGTGTTCACAGGAACTCACTCCTTCTGAAGGCTCCAGGGGAGGACTCCTCCTTGCTTTTTCCTAGCTTCTAGTGGTTGCTGGCATGCCTTTGCTTGTAGGTGCATCGCTCCAACCTCTGCCTCCATTGTGACGTCTCCCTCCCTCTCTCTATCTGTGCGTGTGTGTTCTCTTCTTAAAAACAGCAGTCATATCGGATTAGGGTCCATGTCCACTGTAATCCGGATGACCTCATCTTAGCTTGATTACATCTGCACAGACTCTTTTTTTTTTCAAATAAGGCCATATTCACTGGTTCTCAGGGTTAGGACTTCAACATGTCTTTTTGGGAAACACAGTTCAATCCACAACATTCAGTAACTGCAGTCATCTGCAATATTGTCATGAGGTGGATAGAACAGTCCACAGGAAGGGAACCATCACACAAAATGCGAAACAATGGAGAAAAGAGATCTTCAGCAGGGTTAATAATGACAATAACAACAAACATTTACCAAACAGTCTGTTCCAGCCATTTTAAGAATTTTAAATATGTTATCTTATTTAGGTCTCACAATGATCCTATGATGTAGGTACTTTAATTAGCCCGTTTTACAGATAAGAAAATTGAGGCATAAAGCGGCAAATATAAAATCAAGAAGAAACCCAGTAAAATAACTGGAAGAGAGGCTTTGGGTATGGGGAGATTTTAGGTGGGGCCCGCCCAATGCATTCAGAGCAAAGATAGCTGCTCACCCAGAGCAATCGGGATACTAGTAAATCTTCCTTGGCTGGAACCTTCCCCTCCTTTAGATTTTCCTACATATTGGAAGCTGCCTGAAATTCTACAATAGAAACTTTATTCCTTGAATTCATGCAAACAGTCAGTTTGGAAGGGGTATCAACTATTCCATCATAAACTGTTAGAATCTGTGCTTAGAAATCTCTAAGGCTTGGCATGTGTTGCCTAGGCCATAGTTAATGACATATGACATGCCAATTTACTTACTGTTTTTATCCTCTGAAATTATCTTCAAACAAGGGTCTTTTGGGTGGTTATAGATGAAGATATATGTGTCTATATGTAACAGTAAATCTAGAGACAGCAGATTGTATAGTTAAGATCACAGTCTTGGAACTGAATAGTTTACATTCAAATTCTAGCTCTGTTCTCTAAGCCCTGTGACCTGGGAGGAGTTACTAAAACTTCTCTGGGTCTTAGTTTTCTCATCTATAAAATGGGGGTGATAAGAAAAGTTCCTACCTCATAGAAATGTTGGGAGTATTGAGGATGTTAACATGTGCTTTAAAACGGTGTCTAGCACATAGTAAGTGCATATGAGCACTTGCCTTTATTATTACATGTGTTATAGATGAGATCAATAATATATGACAGGATGCTTTGCCTTTTATTGTTGGACATTGGGAGAAGGTGCTAGAAAATGCACATTAGATGGGGAAGTTGAAGGTTTATCCTTTGATATGCAGATTTTGCTGCTAGATATGCCTTTAGTTTTTATGACACTTAATGTTATTGTGGTATCCAAAGGTATCTGCCAGCCCCTCAGGACAAAGTCATCACTTTGCTTTGCTTCTTTTCATCTTTGATCAACATGTCATGGAATTTTATGCTGCCTAAGAAACGACATTCAAAATATTTTTTTTGTTCTATGTCACCAGGCTCTCAGGCTGCATTTAGGGTTTCCCTTTCCTAGCACAGGCCAGAGAAGGGTAAGTGTGCATGTCCCTGGTGTGGGCTAAGTCTTGTCTGAGCTTTTCAGCTATTGAGCAATGACAGGACCTTATGAGGATGTGAATCACTGGTAAAAAAATTGAGTCTTGCTTCTCTCAGGTGAGTTTGTGTTTTAAAATGGACAACTTGTCACCCTGGCTGGTGTAGCTCAGTGGATTGAGCACGGGCCTGGGAACCAAAGGATCGCGGTTCGATTCCCAGTCAGGGCACATGCCTGGGTTGCAGGCCAGTTCCCAGCAGGTGACACATGAGAAGCAACCATACATTGATGTTTCTCTCCCTCTCTCCTTCCCTTCTAGAGATAAATAAATAAAATATTTAAAAAATGGGCAATTTGTGAGGATAGCCTTCACTCTTTTTCCTCCCTGTAGGGGAGATACTGCCATTACTGTGGGTGTTTTGGAGTTCCATATCACTGACTGTAGGTGAATGGAGAGTGACAGGGCAAGAATGTTAACAACTAAGTCAAGTAAGTACCCCTTTAGTGACCTCTGAATTGTGACCCAGGAGTGTATGGGATGGATAAGACATGAAAAGCACAGGCTACCAAAAAAAAGATAAATTGGACTACATCAAAATTAAAAGCTTTTGTACATCAAAGACTATTACCAGAGTGAAAGACAATCTACAGACAGAGAGAAAATAACTCCAAATCATATGGTTGATGACAAAGTTAATAGAATATATAAAAAGCTCTTTTAACTCAATAACAAGAAAACAACGTATTCAAAAATGGGCAAAGAACTTGAATATTCTCCAAAGATAAATGATCGCAAAGCACGTGAAAAGAAACCCAACAGCCCTGACTGGTGTGGTTCTGTGGACTGGGCCTTGTCCTGCCAACTGAAAGGTCACCAGTTCAATTCCCAATCCAGACACATGCCTAGTTTACAAGCCAGGTCCTTGGATGGGGGCGTGCAAAAGGCAACAGATCGATACTTCTCTCACGGATTGATGTTTAACTCTTTCTCTTTCTCCATCCCTTCCCCTCTCTCTAAAAATAAATAAATAAAATCTAAAAAAAAAGCAAATAAGAAAAGGAACCCAACATCACTAATCATTAGGAAAAATCAAATCAAAACCATGAGATACCACTTCACACCCATTAGTATGGCTATTATAACACACACACAACATACAGAAGATAACAAGGATGTGGAAAAAATGGTACCTTTGTACAATGATGGTGGAAATATAAAATGGTAAGGACATGATGCAAAACAGTAAGGTAGTTTGTCAAAAAGTTACAAAGAGAATTATTATATGATTCAGCAATTTCATGTCTGAGTTTAAGTCCAAAGGAATTGAAAGCAGAGCTTTGAGCAGATATCTGTGTGCTCATTTTCATTGCAGTATTATTCACAGTAGTCAAAAGGTGGAAACAACCCAAATATCCATCAGCATATGAATGGATAAAATGTTGGATATACATATGATGGGATATTACTCAACCTTAAAAAGGAATTTTAGACTTCTGGCCAAGATGGAGGTGTGGGTAGATATGCTTTGCTTTCTCGCACAACCAAAAGAAGGACAACAACAAATTAAAAAAAAAAAAACAAAAACCAGAACTGCCAGAAAATCGAACTCTATGGAGGTCTGACAATCAAGAAGTTAAAGAAGAAACATTCATCTAGACTGGTAGGAGAGGTGGAGATGGGAAGCACGGGCAGAAAGGACATGCAGCAAGGTGGTGGGCAAGGTGGCAGCTGGTGGACCAGGTACTCCCACATTCACATGCAGATAAGCCAAGAGGAATAATTGAGGAGTGAGAGAGACAATGTAATCCAGGGTTCCAGCATGAGAAACTAAAGCCTTGAAACCTTTGGTGGTAAAAACCTGTGGGGGTTGCAGCAGCAAGAGAAACTCCCAGCTTCACAGGAGAGTATGCTGGAGAAACCCACAGGGTCCTACAATGTACACAAGCCCATCCTCCTGGGACTCAGCACCAGAGGGGCCCAATTTGCTTGTGGGTAGCACAGGAAGTGACTGAAAGTGGGGCAAGAGCTGAAGAAGCAGCATTGTTCCCTCTCCCACAGACAGTGCCACAGTGCATTGATGTGATTTGCCCTCCCCTGGTGAATATCTAAAGCACAGCCCCTTACAACCTAACAAGTGCACCAGACAAAGAAATATGGCCCAAATGAAAGAACACACCGAAACTCCAGAAAAAGAACTAAGCGATGAAGACATAGCCAACCTATCAGATGCAATGTTCAAAACAGTGTAATCAAGATGCTCACAAAAATGGTTGAGTATGGCTGCAAAATAGAGGAAAAAGTGAAGGCCATGCAAAGTGAAATAAAGGAAAATGTATAGGGAACCAACAGTGAAGGGAAGGAAACTGGGACTCAAATCAATGATTTAGAGCAGAAGGAAGAAATAAAGATTCAACCAGAACAGAATGAAGAAACAAGAATTCAAAGAAATGAAGAGAGGCTTAGGAACCTCCGAGACAACTTTAAACGTTCCAACGTCCAAATCATAGGGGTGCCAGAAGAAGAGGAAGAACAAGAAATTAAAAACTTATTTGAAAGAATAATGAAGGAGAACTTCCCTAATCTGGCAAAGGACATAGATTTCCAGGAAGTCCAGGAAGCTCAGAGAGTCCCAAAGAAGGTGGACCCAAGGAAGAACACACCAAGGCACATCATACTTACCTTACCCAAGATTAAAATGAAGGTGAGAATTCTAGAAGCAGCAAGATATAAGGGGACAATTACCTACAAAGGAATTCCATCAGACTGTCAGCTGATTTCTTGAAAGAGACCTTACAGGCAAGAAGGGGCTGGAAAGAAATATTCCAAGTCATGAAAGGCAAGGATCTACATCCAAGATTGTTCTATCCAGCAAAGCTATCATTTAGAATGGAAGGGCAGATAAAGTGCTTCTCAGATAAGGTCAAGTTAAAGGAGTTCATCAGCACCAAGCCCTTATTATATGAAATGTTAAAGGGACTTATCTAAGAAAAAGATGATTAAAAATACGAAGAGTAAGATGATAACAAACTCCCACCATCAACAATCGAACCTAAAAAAAAAAATCTAAGCAAACACTTAGGGAAGGGAACAGAATCACAGAAATAGAGATCATGTGTAGGGCGATCAGCAGGGAGGGAGGGAGGGGAATGGAGAAAAAGGTAAGGAAATAAGAAGCATAAATGGTAGGTACAAAATAGACAGGGGGAGTTTAAGAAAGTATAGGGAATGAAGAAACCAAAGAACTCATATATATGACCCATGGACATGAACTAAAGTGGGGAATGCCGGTACGATGGGGTGCAGGGTGGAGAGGGAGAAAGGGAAGAAAAAAATGAGACAACTGTAATAGCACAATCAATAAAATATACTTAAGAAAAGGAATTGTAAAACAGTAGCATTCTGATACATGCTACAATATTGAAGAACATTGAAAACATTTAAAGGAAAACAAGCCAGTCACAGAAAAGGCAAATACTGTATGATTCCACTCACCTGAAGTCTCTAGAGTAGAGAAATTCAGAGAGACAGGAAGTAGGATGGTGGCTGCCAGGGGCTGGGGGAAGGAGGAATAGAATAGGGAGTTAGTGTTTAGTGGGTACAGTTTCAGTTTTGGAAGATGAAACATGTCCTGGAGATGGATGGCGGTGACAGTTGCCCAATATGAATGTGCTCCATGCCACTTAATTTGCACACTTACAAATTGTTAGCATGGTAAATTTTATGTTATGTGTTTTTAAAATTCTTTACAATTTAAAAAGAACAAATAATGAGTGTACAGGAAGGTTCTGGTGTCCTAAGTACCAGAAACTAACCCTCTCTTTTCAGAATTATCTTCCAATGAGCAAAACAATCTCATATCCAAGGTGGGTTCCAGCACAGTCAGCTCCCTTTGGTGACTGTCTGGTGTCCTGTTTCTATTGCTGGAGGCTCCTCAGCTCTGGGCTGTGCTTGCAGCTGCAGGGACATGGGCTGCTGCCCCTCCACACTGCCATCGCCAGCATGGCCTGGTGTCCCTCCTGAAAGGCTCTGTGCAGGATTTCCATCCCACTGCTCGCTGATGCCCCCATTCTCAGTATCACCGATGCTTTTCTAACCCCATCGTTCCTTCTATATTTATTAGGTGGCCTTCTTCGATAAGAGGCCTCTTTTCTCCCTCCCTCCCATCAGCATGTACTTTTGGAATTTGATTTAATGCTTTTCATTCATTTCTATCATTATTTATTTTGATGCTGCAATTGGCCGAAATGTGGCCAGTGGGAACCCCTTCAAGTTTGCTTCTGTGTCCCTGTCACAAGTCCTCACCATTCTTTGAGCACTTCCTGACTCTCTGGCATGACGAAATATTCCAGGGGCATCTTTTACTTTCCTTGCCCCAGTCCTGGAACCAGACTTTTCTTCAAAGAGCTCTTGGTTCCTTTTAGTGGAGAAGAGTCTTCATAAATCAAGATTTCAGTTCACTATTATTTTCTGTTGCTGTTGAGTGTAGTCATAAAATCAATCTAATTCTGGTCAAGGAAGAAATGAATTCTTGCTCTGCATAAAGAACTCTGACCATGACCCTAGCCTTTAAGAGGTATATGTGGTAGAGGTACACAAATCTTCTGCAGGCCTGTTGCTCTTAGCCTTCCTCTGACCTTCACCTTCCCCGATTTATTTCCTCTTTCCAAGCATGGACAGCCCTCCTAAGGTGTCAGCACTAAAATCTTTGTAATGCCCCCTTTGCTGCCAGGCTTCCTGATGGTGTGGCTTTCAAAGGAAGCTGAATCGATGTGGAATTAATGCGAAGAGGGTGAGAAAAAAACCTCAAGCCATGTGACAGAACCTCAAACTCTTGGGAAACAAGAGTTTATCTTCTCTTCTGAAGCCACAGTTTTGAATTAAAAAGGAAGTTTCTCTGTGCTGGACATTTAATATTTAGTAAGGGTTGGCCATGTCCCCGGCACTGTGTGTGAGCTATGCACCCTACATCAGTGATCTCACTTCATTCCCATGGCGACATCACCGGGTGCATCTCTTACATCCCAATAGAGGCACAGAGAAATGAAGTAGAAAATGACATAGTTGTGATGTGCATCCAAGTAGACTGACCCCAGAAACTGCTATGCTTCTGGACTCATGCAGAGGGCGTGATGATGAAAAAGCAGGCCTAAAATAGAATCTCTTCTGGTGGGGTCCGGTTGGAAAGCAGAAAACAATACTACATACAGTGTAAGGTAAGTCCCAGAGGGTAGGTTTCCCTGAGTCAGCCATTAGTATGTAGGGAGGCCAGAGGCTGTGAACAAGGAGATGCAGATTTTAGTCTTTATTAAAAATTTTTCTGATTCTAGAGTAAAAATACCCTCTCATTTTGGAAAAATTAGAAACTATGAAAACATGCACAGGAAAAAAGATTTCCTATAATTCCATTGCTCAGAGATACTTATTAATATTTTAACATGTTTTCTATGGTTTTTACTTAGTTGAGATCACAGTATATAAAAATTCTCTGCCTTTTTTCTCCTAAATCATATCATCTAAGCACATCCTCATGTTGTTAAAAAGTGCTTCATAATCATTATTTTTAATGGCTGCATAATATTCCATTATAAATGTAATATTATTTCCTTAATTGTTTCTTTAACATTGGCTATTTAGGTTGTTGCCATTTTTCCTATTTATTAAAACAAACCAAAACAAAGAAAACCCCTGTGATGAATATCTTTGTGCATGTACTTTGGTCTGCATTTCAGATTGTTTTGTTATTAAAGTATAAATGTGTTATTTTATCCTTTAAAAATAGCTTAATAATTTGAAATTATTTTAATTATTTTTAATAAATAATGCAAATATGTATAATATACAAATTCAAAAGATACTAAATGTTGCACAGTGAAACTGAATCTCCTTCCCTCTTCTGTCTCCCAGCCTCAGTTTCTTAATTTTTCTTTCAGAGAAACCCTGTATATTGTGAGCACACATATCCTGGAGATCATTTCATGTCAGCACATAAAAGAAATGCATTATTCTTTTTAACAGCTGGGTAATATTTGCATATATGTCTCCTGTTGATTAACACTTACACAGATGCTAATCTTTTCCTCCTCTGAACAGTGCTGTACTCTTACTGTGTAGACCGTATTTCCCATGGTGTGAGATACTAGGAGTAGAATTGCTGGGTGAAATGTTATGTATGAACATCTAGCATTTTGATAAGTATTACAAAATGTATTTCCATTGAGTTTATATCAATTTATATTTCTATCAGTAATATGAGAGAAGAGAGTATTTTCTTATCTCCCCCATTTACACAATGTATTACAAAATATTTTGATTTTTGCTGATTTAAGAGGTTGAAATATTATTTCATTATCATTCTAAATTTCATTTTAAGTGAGGTTGCATTTTTCAGTAGCCACTTGTTTCCTTTTTGGGGGATGGGTATTTTTGGGGAGGTGTTTTTCTGATGGCAGTGGTTCTTAGTTTTTTCCATATTAATTTATAGGCATTATTTTTATATTGAAAAAATTTTAGTTTTTTGGTCGTTATTTGTGAGAATGTCTTCCAGATTATCTTTTCAATTGTTTATGTTATTTGCTTATTTTTGTTGCTATTCATGTTTTAAATGCATGGTTATATCTATCTATTTTTATATTAATGGTATGAGTTTTGTTATATGCACAGAAAGCCATTCTCCACTTGAAGATTTTAAATATATTATTATATTTTCCTTTGGTACTTTTATGAGTTTATATTTTAAACAAAGTTTTGCTTAATCTATAATTTATTTTTGTGTAAAGTATGAGAAAGGGATACAACTTAATTTTTTTCAGATAGCTAACCAATAGCATGTGTTGCATGAGCTACCTTTTCGCCATTGATTCCAAATGCCAACATTATCCTACATCAAATTCCCATATCTATCTGGGGCTATTTCTTAGTTTTTTATTTTGTTTTATTGATCTGCCTGGTTTTCCATGAACTGTACTATACTTAAAAGTTATTCTGGCTTTTTAATATATTTCAATATCCAGCATAACTAGTCTTCCTTTTTTGTTGTTCTTTTTCAGATTTTGTTTTTTAGGGGATGGAATTCTTATTTATTTGTTTTTTCCAGGAAAATATTAGAGTTGTTTTGCCTTTTTTCCTTAATCTTTTATAAGTGTTTGTGTTAGGATTGTTTTAAGTTTGTTGATTAATTTGGGGAGAAACAACATCTTTATAATTTTATTTTCTATGTTTGGAAAATGGTTGTCCTTCCATTTGTTTATTTTTTATTTGCCCTTTTATAGGATTTTAAAGTTTACTTTATGTGGATTTTGCACAATTTTTTGCAACGTTCATTTCTAGATATTTTAAAACTTTTTTTTTGCTATTGCAAGTGAGGTATTCTCCATGTAAAAATAAAACTGGTAGTTGTACACTAACTATTGATGTATGATGGGTACTAAATATATGTAATAATTTTGTTGACAGTCATGCCATGACTTGCCTTTGGTATTAATAATAGTTTTGCAATTCATTGTGTTGGTGTTTCTTGATTAACTGTTAGACTATTTCAAATAATAATTTTACTTCCTCTTTTCTCATTTTAATGGCATTTCTTTTTCTTGTTTTGATATATTGTCTAATTTTGGATATGTATATATATATTCCAAAATAGCATTAAATAGTAGTTGGTATAAGGGACATCTTTGTTTTGTTTCTCATTTTGCTGAAAATATGTATAGTTTTTTCCCCATTAAGTATAATGAGGCTTTGGGGGTTTAAATAGGCATATTGTATCATGCTGAGGAAGTGTCCATCTTTTTCTTATTTTGTGAAGATTTTAAAAATTAAAAGCACACAGTGAAATTTTAAAATCTCCTTTCAACATTTATGAAGACAATATGAGTATTCACTTTTATTCCACAAGTGGATTTCTTAGTATTTTTAAAAAGATTTTACTCATTTATTTTTAGAGAGAGGAGAAGGGAAAGAGAAAGAGAGGGAAAGAAACATCAACATGTGGTTGCCTCTCGTGTGGCCCTTATTGGGGACCTGGCCTATAACCTAGGCATGTACCACAACTGGGAATTGAACCAGCGACCCTTTGGTTTGCAGGCCAGTGCTCAATCCACTAAGCCACACGAGCCAGGGCAGTATTTTTTGAGTAATACCAATGGTATGGATATCAAAGACTCTTGCTCCCTTCTGCTAAATTGCCCAGTAGAAAGATTGCTTTGGTTTATAATCCCACCAGAAATGTATCAGAGCATCTAGTAAACATCGTGGTGGGAAAGTGATCAGTGGTTTTCTGCAGTGAAAAGTTACCACTGAAAAGGCAAGGGGTGGGCAGATATTCAACCTGAGTCCATTTCTGGGAGAAAACCAGTGGGGGATAAGTGCCCCACTTCTCAACACACAGCTATGCTACGGAAAAGCTCACAACCCACTCATACTGACTCATCATGCCTCTGGCTTCTGAAACACTGTTTTGGGTACCTAGAGAAGGATCAGGTATTTTATTTAGGAATGCAGACAAGCCAAGTCTAACACAAGCACAAACGGAAATGTATTTACTTGTGTACCTTGGAAATCTAAGAGGGTAGATCTGATTTTAGGTCCAGCTGGATCCGAAGGTAAGAACACTATTCCTGATAGTGCTCTTCACTTCTTGGGCCTTAGTTACCCTTGTTGACTTCATACTTAGAAAGACCTTCTCCGCATCACAGCAAAAATGGCTGCCAGGTGTTCTAGGTTTATGTCATCCTTTACTTTTCTTGAACTAAGAAGAGATAATTTCCCTCCTAGTATCAAAATAGTTCTTGCAAAATAAATATCCACCTATTTTCTAATCACTTTGCCCAGGAAATGGGATCATTTTGATTTTGATTTGATATGCGTTTGTCTCTGCGTTGGGGAAGGGGAGCAGTCAACAAATGGTAGATGGCCACTGAGGTGGTGGGGACAGAAAATTCAGGGAGCTTTCTGGCCTGTGATCCAACCTTCATCCTGTCTTAATGGCAGTAAATATCTTCTGTTCAAGTTATACAAAAGACTATGATACTTCACATTATCTGAATAGCCTTGGTAATTTTAATATTTTTATCTTCTCTCAGCCAGATCATGGGAGGCCAGCATCCTGCCTATAGATACATTTGAATATTATTTAAAATCCCATTAAGTTAAATACACAAAACCTCAGCAACTTGGGATTGCCATGAATTTGACTGTTATCTATAACGTGTTAGAAAATATTTTGTGATGTTTCCCTCAATAATGACAAAGAAAATAAATTGAAATTAATTCTTTTTAGTTGATTAACTTCATGGCAGTATGCATATACTTTGGAGGTTAGGGATATTGGGAAAACAGGCATCCAATGAAGAAGAGATTGACTAGAAAAGCTTGGAAGAGGAGAACTCACAAATACAAGTGAGAGACGTTTCCACAGTAATGGGAGTATCAAAGGCTGGATTGGCCCTTAAATTGTGTTCACTAAGTGTTGTGTGTTTCTTTGAGGTTTATTAAGACCCTTGAGAGGAGACTAACACATTTCAACACAGAGAGATAAAGATACTCATTTAGGACTATAGCATGTCTCCCCTGAGGTTTTTTTTTAATGTTATTTTTGACACACTTTTTTTGGCATTTTGACGCATTGCTGTTACAAATCCAGTCACAGCACAGTAATTCTATTAGACAAAAACAACAGCATTTTTTTCCTCTCTCTCTCTAGGCAAAAAAGAGTGTGAAGTCAGATTGGAACTGACTTTCAAGAACTCTTCAGTGGAGGGAAAGCGTTGAAGAGATAAGACGAAGATCATTATTCCTGTGAAGAGAGAGGGCTAGGCCCCTTCCTGCCTCCTCCAGAACACAATCTCTACCGGCTGAGTCGCTGTGGGGCACGAGATCCCAATACAGCACATCCTTGACCTTGTCCTTGGGCATTTTGGAAAGCAGAGGACCTCATACAGGCACTGTTCATTTGCCAGAAGATAGAGGAAGTTTGGCTTTTTGCCAGAGAGGAAACTTTGAGTGTAGCAATCTCAAGGTTGCCGTCGGACTGCTGCAATCTGAAGTGTCTGACAAGACTTCAGACAGACCTTCAGCAGACCTGGGATGCGGAGAAACCATTTCTCCGGTGTTTCAGGGATATCTAGGCTCTGAAGCCAACTCTCACTCCGCTCCTCAGCATCTTCCTTCCTTTCTCCTCATCTGTATGAATAAGGGAACGGAAGGCCCTGAGCGACTAAAACATAACAAAGAAGAGGTCCAGTCCTGGTGAAGTGGGATTGAAAAACACTTTAATCCCACTTCTACCTTGAATGCACGTAGTTAGGCCTAGAGAAATGTCCTTAACATTCTTGAGCTTCTATTTCTTAATTTATAAAATAGGGATAGTTTACTTACTTCTTGGGGCCGTTGTGGGGCTTAATGCACCCAACACAATGTTTAGAATGCAGTAGGTGTTCAATCAATGTTGGTTCCCCTTTTTCCTTTATTTGGGGCAAATGAGATGTAAACATATGAAAAAGTGATTAGCATTAAGGAAACATTGGCAGATACAGAAACCTCCCATCTAACTTGTTCATGAAGACAAGCTGTGACTTCGGGAGATAAAATAATTTTTTTTATGGTGATGCACACCCTACTTTACTCAGCAGTGGCAGAGCAATAGTCCTTGTTCAGCAATGCATATAAGCTGGTTGAAGAGAAAATACAAGCTAGTTGAAGCTGATTGAATTAAACCAATGAGAATGGGCTAAGGGAGGAGCAGGGTAGTAGGGTTGTACAGTTAGAACACCTGGGCTGAAATTCTGGCTTTGCTTCCTACACTTTGATGAGCCTTTTAGCCTCTGTGCCTCATTCTTCTCATTTGTATGTGGAGAGGATAACGGGATGACAAACTAAGGATTAATTGAAGTAATGAATATAAAGTGGGAAGACAAGGCTGGCATGGTGCACGGACACTTAATTTTAGTTATTACTATCAGTGCAAAATACAAATGTATGCAAAGTTGGCTGTTTGCACATTCGTGAGGGACAAGGAAAGGAAACAGTTTCTAACAAAATTCAGGTGTTTTTCCACTGAAGTACAGGTTGTTCCAAAAAGTGTTAGGGCATTTGGGAGGTTGCTGTTTGGAGGGGATTTAACCAATGGCTCACACATCCTTGCTGCCCCCACCTCATGCTGCAGATCATTGCCAGCTCTGTGCAGGAAGCATTACTCATACTGTCTCTTTACACAGCAGTTAACCTTACTTGTCACTGCTTCCGGTGGGAGATCAAGAGCATTGAAATTATGGAGGTGGCACAATAAATCATGGTCACTTCTTGACATGGCCAGACAAAGCAGCTGGAAAGAGCCTCTCCACAATGTCAGCTCAAAGTTGAAATGCAAAGTTTTAACATCTTTATTTTCCCTTTTTAAAAATTGTCATCCTGATTCTTTCCTCTTTCCTGCATGACTCAAATGGATGAGTAGGAGATTGATCTTGGCAGGTTGGTGGGTTAATTCACCATGCATGGTTTTGCTAGCTTGCTTGCATTTCCCCCCCTCCAAATGTAAACGTTGTGGTTTGTGGATGAAATAATTGAGCTAACCTAACTTGAGGTAGTGAAAGAACGGTTTGCATCCACGAAATCTCAAGTTTTAGTCCCTTGCTTTCTAAACACAAATTCTCTTAGGCTATATCACCAGGACCTAGCAGTGCACCAGGGATATAGCAGCACTTATCAAGTGTTTGGAAAACACTTGAATTGGTGGATGGCAGTCCTGGCTTGCTCATGCTTGTTTATGTTCCTCCTGTTTCTTACCAAGTTCTCAACTAATCACTCAAGTGTCTCCTACATATCAATCGACTGGTTAAACAGGAGAATTGCTTTTGTTGGTTTAGTTCTTTTCCTACTCCACTTGGACTCCAAGACCTTTGACTTTAACTATATACTTGCCCTTAGGAGGGCTTAGAATCCTGACCCATCTCCATTCAGTTATCTGTTTTCTTGGCTCTTAATACCGGACAATTGGATTTTATGAGACCTATAAATCTTTCCTTAGAAAAATGTGCAAAGCACACACAGAGCACACCAAGTTTGGCACATGACTTTTGGGGGGATCTTTTGGGAACACGTTCACGGATCCGAAATAAAGACCGTGACTTTTGATATTGCCTGTTTAAATGTCGATAGCTGCTGCTGGTCTCTCTCTTGAGGGCAGGGAACAGGGGCTTTCTCAACTTCAATTCAGTTCTTAACACACTACAATACGGCTTCTTACCACCAATCCTTGGAAACTGCTCTGCAGAAGGGCAGAGTGCCCGAAAGGCTACTGAATTGCCAAGCCTCGTCTCCAGTCCTCAACTACATGATGTCATGGCAGCATTTGGTGCTATTGTCCACTCTTCTTCCAGCTCTCATTTTCTCGGCTTTTGCAGGCTCATTCTTGGACTCTTCTTTCTTCATTTATTTTCTGGCTTCTCTTTGCTCTATCCTTAAATGCTCATCTTTCCAAGAGCTCTGTTCCTAGTCCCCTTTCTTCACATTCTGCATCCTCTTTCTGAGGAATCTCACCTCTGCTCGTGATTTCAACTCCTACTGTACACCGAGGACGTCTAGCTGTATGTCCCAGCCCAGACCTCTCTGCTGCACATTCTGCGTCTTTTTCTCTGAATCTGCCTAGTCAGCTTATAGGCAGTCAGCTTAGATCTTCTATTGAACCTTACATTCAACATGCCCATTAGAAGGAGAATATTTATTCTCCATTTCTAATGTTCTTTTCCAATGGGCAGTCATACCCCTTAGCATAACAATTCTAGCCTTTCTCAACTCTCTCTCCATATTTAGAGAGGAGAAACCTCCCTGATTGTTGAGGATTGTTCTCGACCTGTAGGAAGCTTAGTGGCAAGGGCCAGGCACCTACCACAGGAGCCAAAGGGCAGCCAGTCCTCCCAAGGTGAGGAGGATGGTGTAATTGGGTGGCTCCATCTTAAAAAGTCCACTTACCTACAGGTGTGCACCAAGCATGTGCTATGTTCTATAATAACAACTTTATTTGAAGCAAAGGGGACATTTTGATACCCTATTTGCCTTACTCTTTCTCTTTATTTCTTAATTAGCTCAGAACTCTAGGCTTGGAAAAGGATTATGTTTGACTGGGGTAGGTAAGAGGGGTTAGAACTTCAAGTGTTTATGTTATCCCAAATCCAGTTCATCACGATCTCATGTTTCTTTCTCTGAAATTTGCTTCTCCTCTGGTTTCTTTTATCTTTCTTAATGCCAGGCTTCTTTATTTCTTTTTTCCTTTTTTCCTGCCAGTAGTCTTTCTGGTATTCAGCTTCCTGCAAGAAAAATTTTCTGAAAACACCTTTAACCTGTGATAATGAAAACACAGGGAGATTTCATCTAGTTTGCCCATTCTATCTCAAGAGTACAAAGGAATGCATGGGTTCTTTAAATGAACATGGAGAAAGAAAAAGAAAGACTTCTTAGTTACGGCTGTGACCCGTGATCAACTGAGTGATGTTTCTCCAGGTTTTGTGAGGCTGTCCAGAGAAAGTAGAAAACAGAGATCTTGCTCTCATGAAGTTTATCATTTTTAGGTAGGAGGACTGCATAAACAAAAGATTTGTAAAATCACAAATAGTGCTAAAAATATCAAGATAGGTAAGATTTCCAGGAAGGATTTCAAATTCAAATGAGGGTGTTGGCAAGATTGAATGGGGTGGGTTGGCTGAACAGGCGTTAGTTCCAGGTACCCATGAACTCTGCACTGCTGTTTTCACTCATGGGGAAAAATCAGTGTGTTTGGAACAGGTCAGACCTGACTTACACTTGCCTCTGATGTCCAAGTATATTGGTTTGTAACCCAAGACTTCTTAGTTTGAGGTCTGCTCTGCTCCTGTGCTGGCTGTTTTGGATAGTTTTGTTGGCTTCCTGTGTAATTATAGACCTGGATTCCTGTTTTGTTTAATTGTTTCCCAAGGATTATATATATATCCTGACCTAATTCCAGTAAGTATGGACTGAGTTCAGACAGACAAGGAATGTAACATTCTGTATTTCCTTTTAGTATAAATCTGCTGCTGAGCCCCAATCCCACAGGGTATCTAGAAATCAGTATCGGTTAACACCAAGGCTTCCAGCAGACTCCCAGCCCTGAATTATGCCAGGGATTTGGGACTTAGAGCCTGGGCATCAGAGAAGACCATCTGGTCAGTGTTCACCAGTCTGCTCCTCCGACGGCAGAAACTCTCGGTGTCCTGGTCTGTTACTGGAATGCAGTGCCCAGAGCAGAGGAATCCTAGGAGGCCAAGGAACTGCTTGCTTAGGTCTGTCCTCCCCGAAGGGTTCTCAGAGCTACTCCTTCCAGGTCTTATCATCTTTCTGCCCTGAGAATTCACACAGCTCTCTCTCCATTTCCAAAAACGTATTTCTTTGTGTTACAAGCGAGTAGTATCCCCACAAAATCTGTTTGTTGAAGTGCTAACCTTCAGCATATGAGAATATGGCTGTATTTGGAAATAGGGCCTTTAAAGAAGTAATTAAGTTAAAATGAGGTGATTAGGGAGGGCCCTAATCCAATGTGACTGGTGTCTTTATAAGAAAAGGAGATTAGGACACTGTCACATAGAGATAAGACTGGGTGAAGATTGCCATGTATAAGTCAAAGAGAGAGACCTCAGAAGAACCAATGGTGCTGATACCCTGAACTTGGATTTCAAGCCTCCAGGACTGTGAGAAAATAAATTTCTGTTGTTTAAGCCACCCAGTCTGTGCTCCTTTGTTATGGCAACCCTAGCAAACTAACATACTTAAAAAATTGTTTTTGTTGCTCAGGCATTTACAAAAGGAGGAAGACACATTGGTTTTGAGTAGTTTCTGTTTTCTCTCTCACATTTCTGTGGCAGGAAAACGGTGAGGACATTGTTACTTGGGAGGAGTGGCAGAGTGGA
Source organism: Carollia perspicillata (assembly GCA_004027735.1). Taxonomy (NCBI): domain Eukaryota; kingdom Metazoa; phylum Chordata; class Mammalia; order Chiroptera; family Phyllostomidae; genus Carollia; species Carollia perspicillata. The sequence goes on along the minus strand of PVKM010007449.1, from coordinate 8,975 downwards.
GGAAAGACATATTCGCTGAGAATCCAGGCAAGTTGGTGTCTCCATAAGGTACCCTTCCACAGCCTGCTTTGTTTCTGTACCTTTGTTTTTTCACCCCTGCCCTTCATGTCTTTGTGATGAACATGTTTCCTTGCCTTATCTTCTCCTCCACCCAACCTCATTAAGCACCAGTTTGCCTGGTGCAATGTTCTAGATGAATAATTCTCCTTGAAGTAAATCATATAGGAAGGCTTGGAAAATGGGGAGGTGATGACATACTAGACCTCAAGATGACTTCTGCTGACATTTGTGTCTCAGGAAGTAAGTGGTGCTTTAGGGGCCTTGTTCAGAATATAGTTAGTCAAAGGCTATTTTATGGAGAAATCCTCAATACTTATTGAGGACCCGAGCAAGCTGTTAACCAAGTGAGCCAGTTGATTGTCAAGCCCAGTTTCCACATTCATGTTAAAAGTCAATTAGAAAAGACAGGATTTTCAAGCAGTTTATAGCTACTTTATTTCCCTTCTTTTCCACCACCCCGTGATTCTGGTAACTGTAGTACTCTAATTGGAAAAAAAAAATGTTGTCTAATGATATTAAAATGTACAGCCACTGATAAACCGTGACCAGTTCTTGGCTTTTTGCAAGAACTGGGAATATTAAGATGTCATTAAATATTTTATCTTCCTTCCTTCATGCTACGACTTTAATGCTGTGTTCAAAGTCATTATTCAGTAACACTGGCAAGCCTCTTCTCCTTTGAAGCCATTCTTTACAAGAGCATGTAATATTCATTATTACTCTTTGCTGCCTGATTTTTTTCCTTGACATACTCCCCCCATCCCCCCAGAAAAAAAAGGTTTTACCGAGGGCAAATTATTTTAGGTAGAAAATATATTTTATAGGAAGTTATAAGTAAAACCAATCCAGTAGGGTATATTTTAGAGCAAAATGTATTTTTACTCTAAAATGTGCTTTGGGGTGGTGCTCTGAGGTTATATAAATATACAATGTTCCAAGATTGGGTCTGTAGGTGTAGGGTGTTGGGTTTTCGTCTATATTATGGGAGAGCAGGGAGCAGGCTGGCTGCAGAAAGGGGAGAAGGCATGCAACGGAACAGTAAGAGACAAGAAGTAAGCAGGAGAAGTGTTTTGCAGAGCTGTGAGTCACTGGATGGTGTCTCCAAGTTTCCCTCCCTAGTGACTGTTTAAAAAAAATTTTATGACTTTATTGGGTGACATTGGTTAATGAAATTATTTAAGTTTCAAGTGTACAGTTCTGTAATACATCATCTGTATATTGCATTGTGTGTTCACCATCCAAAATCAAGTCTCTTTCAGTCACCATTTATCCTCCATACCCTCTTCTACTCCTCTCCACCCTCCTTTCTCTCTTGTAATCACCATACTCTTATTTGTGTCTATAAATTGGGGTTTTTTTTTTGTTCTTAATCTCTTCACATTTCTCCTAGCACTATTTTTAACAATGAGAACCATCCACATACTACTTGGGAAGGCTTAGGCATTGCTTCAGTAAAGCTAAAAAAGATGGAACAAAATGAATCCAGGTGCCTTTGAGGTCCCAGTTTTATGCAGTTTCCTTAGCAGGCATCCCCAGAAGGATTATGCTTAAAACTTGCATCCAACAGAGCTGCTCTTGAATGGTTTGCTTTCAATCCCAGCAACTGCTTGTCTTTCTGTCATTGATGTGGTCAACGGGAAGCTTGAAGTTGTGATGTGGGCTCATTTCTTCCAACTAGACAGGGTCCCATGCTATGCATATCAGCCTCTGATCTTACCTCTGGCTTTCACTAACTTCCTGTCCTCATTTACCTTTGCCCTGATTCCCTCACCTGTTTTATTCTTTTGTAACTTATACACTTTTTAAAGTAGCCTGGAATCCTCTGTGGATTGAGGTGAGGGTAAATACAAGCAAAGAAAGAAAATGAATTATGGTGTTTTCATCACACCTGACAGTTCTGTGTAATAAGATATTGGGAGTTCGGCCATGACAAGGGGCTTCTCTTTCCAGAGTAGTTTGCATTTTGTGCTCATTAGACACCTGTAGCTATTTTTGGACACTAAAATCGGGACCCGTGTTCTGGGGTGGGGTCTGACAATGACGACAGGACAGAAGTTTTCTAACAGGCATGCTAAAGAAAGGATGAGTGGCCACAATATCCACTGAGTAAACAGTACCTGAAGAGGAAAGGAGAAGCCAGAGAAGCAAGAGGAAAAGCATAAATTTGTACACTTAAAAAAGGATTTAAGTTTTATTGATTCATAACATTAACTTGCTACTATATATATATATATATATACATATATATATATATATATAACCAAGACTGAAACATGACTTTTGGGTTGGAAGACTTAAATAATTTATATAAAAAGACTATTACATTTTTCTCCTTTTGCATGCCAATAGAGAGTGCATTTTGAGAGGTGTAGCTCACATCTATTCCTTAAACTATCAGATCTGATCTAAAATCTTTTGTGAGTGCTTATTCTCCTTTTAAGAGCAAATTGCTCCATGACAAATACAGTATCTCTTGAATGATATCAATGGGATTTTAACTCATACCAGGACAAAGAGGTAGGTTTTGGCTAGCTGTTGATGACTTGGCATTTTAGCTTTAATTCTGAATTTTATGAAACGCACACACCCCCACACACATTTAACATGGAGCAGACTAGGGCCATGGCCCCCTCCACTCTCCCCGGAGGCTCCCTGCTGTCAGCCTGCATTCCAATGCATTGTCTCCCAGCCTCTCCTGAGGTTTCTGGAGTTAATGAGGTAAATCAAAATCTCCGAGCAAAATGATGTGAGTCTCTGGAGGTGGAGTATGCCATGTGGGATGATGCCCAGATAGGAAATCATGCTCACATGTCCCACAGGCAGAAATATATGCTCAGGGTCTAAACTAGGGCTGGTGCCAAAACCTTAGTTCTAATGTGCAAGTGGCTTTGTGTGCACTTTGTTGAAATGCAGTCCTCATCCTAAGTAATGTTTTAGGCAGCATATTGGCAATACAAAACATTTGAATAAAAGCAGTGGTGGTATTAGTCACAATCTACTCCATGCCCAAATCTTTAGGGATGTGTGTGCATGGAGTGCATGCTAAAATACACTTAATCTAATCACACCAGAGATTGAGAGGCATGTGCTCATATAAATGTCAAGTTGGGACATAATTTAGCTGATCTCTGGGGTTTATCACTATTTCCGGGCTTTCTCTTTATTTGATCTGGTGAAGCAAATGAAATGCATCTCTTTGGTTCTAAACCAGGTAAGAGAAGGAGGTTAGGATCTGTGAGTCTCTCATTTGGATACAATAATCATGCAGCCAGCCCTGACTTAAGGCTGCAAGTTCTGCTGTGTGCGTTCCCCGGGAACAACAGAAAGGAGCCGAGGTCATGTCATCTTGGTCCAGCCCATTACGTACTAGCTGGCAGTTGCCTCCTTGGCAGCATTATTAGGTGTACTAAAGGTAGTGGAGCAGAGGTTAATTAAAAAGCAAAAATAAAATTGTACTGAAATACTAGACAGGAGAACTCTCTTTGTATGCTCCTGACCCTGGTCATTATTCTCAGCCACGTCATAGCCGAACATCCAACTTGCTGCATTTGAAATGCTTAGATAAGGAGAGCTCATCCAGAAACACAGGGCCTCTGGTGAAAAAGACCACATGTCAAGAAAATCAGGGCTGCGTTATGCCTGCCCTTTGGGCTTGGAGAATACATCCTGAAGAATAGTTTAGGACATCGTTGTCAACTGGGGTGACTTTGCCCTGCAGGGGACATTTGGCAATGTCTGGAGACATTTCTGGTTGTCACATTTGGGGGAATGAGTATTGCTGGCATCTACTGAGAGGAGGCCAGAGGAGCTAATAAATATCCTACAAAGCCAAGGACAGCTCCTCACAACAGTGAATTGTCTGGCCTACACGTCAGTAGTGCTGAGATTGAGAAACTTTGGTCTAGTGGAGTATTTATATTCCTTCTCCTTGCATATAGCATTTATTGAACTAAATGAATAAAGAGGAGAAGAAGAGAGCCTTGTCTCATCTTTATAAATGAATGCAAGTTATATGGTAACTGGGATATTTGTATTCTAGATGTGCCGTAGAGACAAATTTTCAGCAACACTCTTTCCATTATATCACTAAACAGCAAAACAAAAGCATTATCCCGAAGTTGCAGAGCATACATAGCTACTAATGGCATGAAAGAAGTAAAAAAAAAAAAAAGAAAAGAAAAGGAAAAAGGAGCTTACAGAGGCCCTGTTCACAATACGAAAGAGCTGCATCCAAAATTTTAATTTGCAGCCTCTTTAATTCTATGCCCCTTAACATACATTTTTAGGAATAGTTACAACTAGCTGTTCCAATTATGTTCATATACTTAAGAGCATATTTCAACTTCCTCTCTATGTGGACACAGAAGGGACCATTTTCAGTGTGGGGGGATGTTGCATAAAGCAGCTGATGCCTTGGAGATGGATCATTTCATAAAGTGGTGCTGTAAATATTTTTATTCAGCACACCGAGTTTTGGCTGGCAGGCCCCCACACTCCTTCACCTTGGCTGCGGCCGCACATTTCTTCCCCGGGCCCTGCCGCTGTGGAAACTGCCTGCTGCATCAACAATCTCTCTGTAGCCCGGCAAGGACTTACAATGACCACCTACTCCCCACGGTTACAGGATGAAAATTAGTTCCCTTCGCACGTAACCATCTTGTCTAACTGACTTCGCAAAGGAAGTAGCCTTTTTTTCTTGTTCATGTATTTTGATCTTGTATTTTGGATTTAGGAGAAATTGTTTCTGTTTAGCAATGGCCATTGCATAGTGTGAACCAGATGAGCATTCACATGACGGTTGTTTTTTTTCATCAGACAGTATCCATACTTTTTTGTTATTAATCTTTTTATGATTCTAGCACCTGCTGGTTATTTTAATCCTAAGTGCTAAGCTGGTGTGAAGTCAACTTGGAAATCTCCGAGGTGACCAGTGTTCCACAATATCTTGTGTGGAGAATGGCATAACTGCATTTGACTTTATTCTAATGATGTCCGACAGGGCCCCCATTCTCGAGACTCGGGGCCGATTAAATGACTCAAATAGGGAGACTGCACGGTACAGCGATGGGAAGGATGGGTTTTGGAACTGTGGCTCTGACACACAGTAGTTAACGTGGATGTTGAGAGAGTTAATTTAAATGAGCGTCAAGTCTCTTCATTCACAGACTGGAGAGCATAAGACTGCGTAGGTGGTCCTGAGGATTGATAAGGGCCCAAGAAATGGTAGGTTGGAGGAAATGAAAGATGCATATGCCATTCATTGGAGACCTCTTCTCCATTATCTTCCTTCTTTACACTGATGAGAAATGTTGGTCATCAGCGAGAGGTGGGTACCAAATCCTTTATAACTCAGTCTTCCCTTTCCTATACCCACTGAGGACCTGGCCAACTCACTCTTGTTTCACTCTTGATCTGTAAATTCTTAGGACTGCTCTGTCGAAGAGCAGAAATCCTTGTCTCTCCCGCGTTCCAAAGAGCTGCCCTTTCTTCCACTACAGTCTCCCCATAACCCGGATGGTGTCTCCGTGAGCTCAGATCAACCACTTTCCTCCTCGGCCTTCCGAGTCCCCAGGCTTCCTCTCTGTGCGCTTTGCTCAGAGCCTCTGAGGCCTGCTCATCTTCCTCGCCACGGACAGGGGATGGGCCTTGTTTCCTTCGGACGTGATCAGAAATCTGGGGTCTTGAAAGATCTGCTTGACATCCTGTGATGTTCCCTCATGTACCACTCTGCTCTTCCAAGGCCAGTTCTCTCTCCCGTTCCTTATCTTTTTTCTGGTGACTGGTCTGAGTTGGCCCATTTTTGGATGTGATTGGTAATTGGAGGCTGCATCTCTAATAGGAGGCTTTGGCTACCAGTTTTGCTCTGTTTTGTAATTAAGTCCGCGGCATCCTTCTTCTTGGTGATTAAACAGACAGTGGGTGTCCCATTTCCTTCACGAGAAATAGAAGTAACTGCAACATTTGATAGCAATCTTTCAGATTGTGAGTTTTTTAGATAGAAACCATGTATGTTTTGCCCATCATTTTATCCTCAGAGCCAACTATGTAGAAAGTGTGAAACAGATGTTTGCCAAATGAATGAAGGGCCATGTAGACAATTGAATTCCTTATCTGGTTTTGTACTTGTTTGGGATGTTGAATGTTCTTTGGGGGAGGTGTGCATTAGGTAGGGTTTATGATGGGATGGCAGGAGGGGACGGCAGGAAAAGGGTAACTGTCAGAAGCATTGAGGCCTCAATGCTTAAAGAGCATTGAGGTGCTCTTTAAGGCAGTTAGAATCTATATGACAGGTGATGGGAAGCCACTGAAGACATTTTAGCTGGGCAATGCTATCTAGTTGCTAAAATATATCCACCTATCCAATTATTTTAAAGGTTGCCTTGACATCATCAAGAAAAACTCAGAGAAAATTTTTTAAAAGTTGATTTTAATTTAACACAGTTTTATTCCAGTATAGCACCTCTTATATGTTATGTAATGGAGTAAATTAAACCAGATAAGAATACGGCTGGCACCCATAACTGTTGATGCAGAAGGTCTCTTTCTTCTGTCTCAGAGTACACCTTTTCTTTTCTCTGGTACTTGGTCTTCTGGACCCTGAGAGGAATCACTGGGAAGAACTGGGGGCTGAATTCATCCCAGGATGCTCAACTTGCTCTTGAAGAGCTGTGGGGACTGTGTGTCACCTTACAGAGCCAACGACGCTTTGCTAAGAGGAGCACCCATGACAGGAAGCTGGTATTGTACCCCTAGTCATCCACTTCAGCAACTCTTGAATCTCACAAATCTTTAGTTTAATATGGACTGCAGCCCGTCTGCACAGAAAACATAGTGAAATTGTTAAATGAATTCACACACACACTCTTGAATTTATTATAAGTTGTAATGTTGACATTATCATATTTCATGATATGGGGAGAAGAGTATAATAATTACACTAACAATTTATATACATTTGCCTTTTTAAGAATTGATATTTTCTCAGAAATGGCTAAGAATTTTCCTCACACAAATGTGTTATTGTTGTTAAAAGGCTTTATACTCTTTTGTACTAATTACAGTTTTAGGGAAAAAGTGACTGAGTTCTCTGTATTTTCTTGTAAGTAGAATCTCAAACATCTCAAACAAATTACTTCTACCAAGACTATCATATTTTACTACATTTTTTGTGAGGTTACAGGATGATAAATAGTGATATGAATTAGAAATAATAATTTTGGGCCATTTTTTTTACAGGCTATGCCAAAATGCCGTTTTGTCATTATGTAATTTAAAGGCCGTTTTAATCTTTTTCGCCCTAAAGGTGGATCCAGAGGAGAGTAGGATAAGATCCTTTGAACAGTATCTTTAAATATTCTGATTGTTTGCTAGCACTATAACAATATTTTGTAGTAAAATCTTTTAAGTAATAAAGATATTTTTCTATATAACTGGTTCCTAAAATGTTATTAAAGAATTACTCACTTACACTGAATACAAATTTCTTGTTGCGCATATTTTATGTAAAATGAGATAAGCAATTCAAGCTGTAGCTTATGCAAAACCACTGAGCAAGACTGCACAACAGGCTCTTTAGAGAAACCTCTGACAAGTCGGGCTGTCGTGGCCCAAGGGGATGAAGGGAGAGCTGTCTTTACTGTGACTTTGGGAGCTGCCTCTCGGCACAGGCTCCTGTTGGGTCTCTTGGGCCACCGCTTGGTGGTGGGTCAGCCACTGAACTCCTGCCGCCGCTCAGCGCCTTTGGTAACTGCACATGGAGATTTTCAGTGTTGACCGCACAGGTAATGGCATTGATGTTGATTTAGTCCTGAACACTGCTGTGGTTCTAGCCTGTTTTTCTCTCAGACCAGTAAGATCATCTGAGTCTCCTTCCTGCTGGTCTGGAGAGGCGACTTGGAGGGGCACTGTCCAGATCAAACCTGGGCTAAGCAAACCCACCTACTCCTTAACTGGCAGGTCCTTTGGGGTATAATGCCTAGAAAAAAATCCTCAGTTCATTCATTCATTTATTTATAGAGTGAAAAAATACCTGAACACCTGCTACATGCCAGACACTGTGCTAAGTCCGAGGGAGGTAACAGCCAATGAGCCAAAAGCCGTCCCCTCAGTACGGTTCTCTGCCTGAGAGCAGGAATCTGGCCTCATTCTTTCAGCTTTCCTTCCTTTGTTTTCTGTTTGACTTATGAAACACCCCCTCTCCTTTCTTCCTCCAGTGCGCGTGTTTATGGCTGTCCTCGCATACCGTGCTTCCCATGGCAACTCATTGCTGGCTCCAATTTGGCAGGTAGTTTATTACCTGCTCCATTTTATAGACGAGGCAGTAGAGAGCTCTTTTTTCTACGTTTGAGCAAAGTCTGTCCGCGGACATGAAATAACGCTATAAGCTGGTCACAGAGAGGAAGGTTTTCATGCATTTTAGGTCACAAAATTCAGACCTTTTTTTTAAGTTCAGAAGAAGACTAAACTGAGTTGCTCAAAAAAATAGTATTTCTGGACTAATTAGTTCTAGGTTGGGAGCCCATTTCCAGCCTCATTCCGGCGTAACTTAACAGACCGCTAGATGTCACTATTGCTCCACATAAACACTGTGGGCACGGAGGCAAGGCTCCAGGATTTGGGAGGTTTCCTTGGTCTGCCTCTGCATTTTTAACGCTCTTTCTTTGTCCGATTTGCATTGGAGTCACCCGGAGTTTCTTTGAAGGAAGGTTGGATTATAAATAAGCAACTTAACAAAGAAATAAAATTCATCTTACCAAGGAATAACCGTGGTTGACGATCTGGTATAGGTGACAGAGATGCTTGGGCATTTACAAGTCGTCCTCAGAATACTCCGAGGGAAAGCCATCATTTCCCCTTTGTCTGAATACCTAGACTGCTGGGAGTCATTGGCGCACAGACACGGTACTCATAGAACT
>PVKM010007448.1:0-41449 GCA_004027735.1 Carollia perspicillata | reverse complement strand
ATTATCTTAAGGCACATTTAACATAGCATTTAAAGAATCTGGAGTAATGTCAGGACACAATCCTGGTGCTTTTCTTTTCTTTTCTTTTTTTTGTATTTTATTTAATCTTTATTATATTTTTTCCTATTACCATTTAGTCCCCTTATTCTCCCTCCCCCCAGCAATCACCACACTGTGGTCCATATCCTTGAGTCCTTTTTCCTTTTTTGCTCAATCCCTCTACCCCCTGATCTCCAAGCCCCCACACTAGCTGTCATCCTGCTCCCCATCTGTGAGTCTGTCCCCATTATCTTGTTAGTTCATTTTGTTCATTAAATTCAACGTAGGAGTGAAATCGTATGGTATTTGTCTTTTTTTTTTTTTTGACTAGCTTATTTCACTTAGCATAAAGTTCTCCAGGTCCATTCACACTGTTGCAAAGAATAAAATTTTCTTCTTTTTTATGGCCAAGTAGAATTCCATTGTGTAAATGTCCCATAGTTGTGTTATCCACTTATCTACTGATGGACACTTGGGCTGCTTCCATATCTTGGCAATTGTAAATAGCACCACAATGAACATTGGGGTGTTTACGTTCTTCCAAATTAGTGTTTTCGGTTCCTTCAGATACAGTCCCAGAAGCGGGATCACTGGGTCACAAGGCAGATCTAGTGCTTTTCTTTACCTCATTTGACCATGTTGACAAAACTGGTTCACAAGTCACAGGACTCCAACAACTTACAGTTTCTCCAGGATAAAGTGGTCTTTGCTGTACAGCTTATACTTCATTATCATACTTTTGTTTCCACAGTCTGGGATATTGCTCATCTTCTTATAAAAACATAGATTTCTCAAACACTGTTCTACAGAACACTATTTCAGCAAGATTGTAATGGGGGCTCCATGAGAAGAAAAATAAGAGATTCCATGGCTGTGGTTAAAAGAATAATGGACTCCCAAAGATGACCACACCCTAATCCCTGTATCTATGAATGTGTTATGGGACATGGCTAAAGGGATTTTGCACATGTGATGAAGAGATGGGGAGATTATTCTGGATTATTTGAGTGGGCCCAATATAATCATAGAGGTTCTTGTAAGAGAGATGGAAGGGAGGAGGATCAAAGTCAGAGATGTGACAATAAAAGCACAGGGACTGAGGGGAAAATTATAAAATGCTGCATTGCTGGCCTTGAAGACAGAGCCAATGCAGATGGCCTCCAGAAGATAGAAAAGGCAACGAAATGAATTTCCCCTAGGCTTTCTGGAAAGAACATAGTCCTTCTGACAGTATTGGACTCTAAAACTATAAGAGAATAAATTTGTGTTGTTTTAATCCACTAAATTTATGGTAACCTGTTACAAAAGTAATAGGGAACTAATACAATGGCAAATAAGTTTGAGAAATATCACCTATTTTATTCTCTTTTAGGAATATTAATGCAAAATGTGAATGATAAATCCTGAAGCATGTGGTAGAATTGCAATAAGTTTCCCTTAGAAAAGTAACCTTTGCAGATGAAGAGCTTTGTTTATGAATGACCTTAAATACTTGGCCATTTTTTTTGTTGGTAATCTGCTTCCTATCCAATAAGTGAAAGGTATTGTTGACTGGTTCTACCAAGGAGGGCTTGAGTTGTGAACAGTGCCCTGAGCATTGTGCTGGCAGGATACACACTTACGACATGACACTTGCACTGACTGATGCATTTTAGTCACTGTATCTTCTCTGTATTTTCTGTTCATATTCGTTTTTACACTAAAAACACCTGGTCTGGACTCACCAAACTTCATCAACACTCAGTCAAACCACAGGATGGCTGACCTCACATCAATTGCTCATCCCAGCTGAAGTGGTACAATTGTCTGGATTACAGGCAACTATTCTTCAGTTTATTGCCATCGGGCATGTATAGAATATACGACAGTATCCAGTTAATTTGCCACCGATGATCCAAGTGAAACAATGCTTCATAGAGAATATGTTCAGAGAGTTGATAATATCAAAATGCAGTTTGGAGGGTATCATGTTAAGTTGGGTTTGGTCTAAGAATGGGGGTAAAAACAAAAAATGGATTAGGCCTATTTATCAGGTTCAGTAGCTTCTCAGAAGACAATGAAGGAAACTGATATATTTTCATATGAGTAGGGCTTATGCATTAGGAGAATAATTTTCCCAGCTGAGGATGCCAGAGGGAGAAATAGGTGGGTAGTCAGTAGCTAGTAGAATAACTTCTGATACCTACCCACCCCATCCTGTGCTCTAATATCAAACTATCCCAGGTCCCCACAACTGAGAAGCAAAGTTCTAGCTTGATAGACCTAGAAATTAGAAATAATCTCAGTTTCTCACGTAAGTATTAAAATCTCACAGTTGGCTTTTAAGGTACAAAGAGCAGTGGGGGGACTTTGAAAAGGTGTTAGGGGTCCAGTTTTATACCAAATTCAAGTTACCATCAAAGTCTGACCTGAATATTTTAAACAAATGTAATTATTTTGCATTTTGAGGATCCCTTATATTATTTATAACAGGAAGGAACTCCAGAGCCTGCTCAGCAAATTTTGAATAAGCCAAATAAGCTTAATTAGAGCTAAAGCACCAGTATTTTAAAATATTTTTAAATAATATGGTAGTATAGATTAGACTGCAAAGAAAAGCGTAGATTGCTTGTTGGTGTACATGCAAATTTTAAACACCCTAATATTGGATAAAATTGGAATGTAAATTATTTTCATGCCACTGGCAAATCTTTGCAAATAACCCAGTGTATTTTGCAGGACAATGTCAGTGCAAGTTATGTGAGGGATAGAAAAAAGTACACTTAAATGATTGACATACCATAAGTGCTAATGTCAGGATGTTGCTATGGAAACAAAAATGGAGTTATAGATAGAGTACTAAGAAAGTAAAAATTATCATGAAGAAGCCCTGTCAACTTTTTCTAAAATAATTAAATAACAATTTCCTTTAAACACTAATTTTTAAAAAATCTTAAAAAAAATTTAATGTCATATTATTTGTTTAATTTTAATTGTTAATCAAGTACAGTTTTCTGTCTTTTACTCCCATCCCAGCCCACCCACCCAGCCCTCCCTACCTCCCTCTCATTTCCACCCCCCCTAGTTTTTGTCCCTGTGTCTTTTACACTTGTTTCTGTAAACCCTTCCCTTTCCCCCTGAAATTCCCTCCCCTCTCCCCTCTGGACACTGTCAGCCTGTTCTCAATTTCAATGTCTTTGGTTATATTTTGCTTGTTTGTTTTGTTGTTTAGGTTCCTGTTAAAGGTGAGATCATGTGGTATTTGTCTTTCACCACCTGGCTTATTTCACTTAGCACAATGCTTTCCAGTTCCATCTATGCTGTAGCAAAGGGTAGGAGCTCCTTATTTCTTTCTGCTGCATAGAATTCCATTGTGTAAATGTACCATCATTTTTTGATCCATTCATTTACTGACGGGCAATTAGGTTGCTTCCAGCACTTGGCTATTGTAAATTGTGCTGCTATGAACATTCGGGTGCATAGGTTCTTTTGGATTGGTGTTTCAGGGTTCTTAGGGCATAATCCTAGCAGTGGAATTGCCAGGTCAAAAGGCAAGTCCATTTTTAGTTTTCTGAGAAAATTCCATACTGTTTTCCACAGTGGTTGTACCAGTCTGCACTCCTACTAACAGTGTACTAGGATGCCCGTTTTTCCACATCTTTTCCAACACTTGTTGTTTGTTGCTTTGTTTATGATGGCCATTCTGACCAGTATGAAGTGGTATCTCATTGTAGTTTTAATTTGCATCTCTCTGATAGCTAGTGATATTGAGCATCTTTTCATGTGTTTCTGGATCCTCTGTATGTCGTCTTTGGAGAAGCGTCTGTTCAAGTCCTTTGCCCATTTTTTAATTGGATTGCTTGTCTTCTTAGAGTTGATTCATGTAAGTTCTTTATATATTTTGGAGATTAAACCCTTGTCTGAGGTATCATTGGCAAATATGTTTTCCCATATGGTTGGTTCTCTTTTTATTGTAATGCTGTTTTCTTTAGCCATGCAGAAGCTTTTTACTTGTATGAGATCCCATTTGTTTATTCTTTTCCTTATGTCCCTTGCTCTAGGGGACATATCAGTAAAAATGTTGCTGCATGAAATATATGAAATTTTCCTGCCTATGTTCTCTTCTAGGACTTTAATGGTGTCACGGCTTATATTTAAGTCTTTTGTCCACCTTGAATTTATTTTTGTGTATGGTGTAAGTTGGTGCTCAAGTTTCATTTTTTTTGCATGTAGCTGTCCAGTTCTCCCAACATCATTTGTTGAAGAAGCTATCTTTATTCCATTTTATGTTGCTGCCCCCTTTGTCAAATATTAATTGACCATAGAGACTTGGGTTTATTTCTGGGTTCTTTATTCTGTCCCACTAGTCCATGTGTCTGTTTTTATTCCAGTACCAGGCTGTTTTGATTACAGTGGCCTTCTAATCTTTAAACACTAATTTTATTTAGCATCTATTCTCTTTGAATTCATGCCATGAATTTATGGACATAATTTACCATATTTTTGGTTCACTGTAGTGATTAATACTTTATTGTTTCTGAGAAGTAACATTAGGTTTTTTCATTGCTCTATTTCTGCTTCAGAAGTATAACCCACTTTATTATAACTTCTTAGCCATCAAAGCAGCACCTAGAATTTATCATGCATAATTTAATAATTTAGTTCTAAGTACTTCAAAAATTAAATGAGTTTATGTCTTCTACTGTTATACAGGCACATGTCATTACTTTCTATATATGATTTTCTTATTGATTTTACTTTTGAAAAATCTTATTGATTTATGAACTTTAAAATATTTTTATTATTGATGGTATTACAGATGTCTGCACTCCCCCCCACTTTGCCCACCTGCACCCAGGCCCCTCCTCCTTCCCTCTGGCCATCACCTCATATTTATCCACCTTGAGTGTCCATGGGTTTGTCTGTGTCCATGGGTTTTGCATATATTCTCTTTGTCTAGTCCCTTCCTCTTTGATTCATTTTTTAAATCCTTCACTATCAGAATACTAAAATATAAGTTCCCTAAGATATTTTCACAAATACATTTTCATTTTATTTTTTGAAAATATGTTGTTAAGTTAATCATTAAGACAGATATATTAACTTCAAGAATAGAACCCTGAGTCATTGTAAAAATACTTTATTTGGATGGCTTTTGAAATAACTTGACTAAAGTAATTCAAATATTATACATAGTGTGCCTATTTTAGCTAAAATATTATTGTTAATGTTAATATATTATTTAATCGATGAGTGTGTCTTAGTAATTGTACCACTAGTTTAACTTTCTTAATTGTAGAAGGAGAAAGAAATATCTGAAGATGAAGAGAACAAGTAAATAAAATATTTAGGACAAAATTTAAGATGAATTTTTAAGACAAAAAATTCTATAAGGAGGAAAATAAAGATAATATCTAGGAAATATATGTCAGTCTTTATGAAACTGTGAGGAATAGGGACAGTAAGATGTGTATTAAACAATTGGTTAATGAGGAATTTGTTGTTTTGGGTTTATTTGATCAGTTTAGTCAAGAAACAAGAATAAGAAGCATAACTGGTAGGTACAAAGTAGACAGGGGGAGGTTAAGAATAGAATGAGAAATGCAGAAGCCAAAGAACTTATATGTATGACCCATGGACATAAGCTAAGGTGGGGGAATGATGGTGCAGGGGGGTACAGGGCAGAGGGGAAAATAGGAGAGAAAAAATATGGGACAACTGTAATTTCATAATCAATAAAATATATTTAAAATATATAATTAAAAAAGGAACAAGGATACATCAGGACAGCCAGACCAAGACCTCCAGCTCTGGTAAAGCTCTCTTTTTGCATCTTTTCTGTCAATAATTGTCTTCATATCACCTATGTCATCTCAGATGAGTTCCTTCTGTGAAGATGGAAAAAGAGCTGCTGGTAGCTCTCAACTTCTTCCCAGAAAGCAATTGTGGACAAAACAAAGGCTATGAAACTAAACCCACAGGGTGATCTGATCATAAATTCCCAACTGGACAGGTTATGGTTTAAGTGAAAGGTTTGTCTATGCTTTAAGCAATCCCTGTCCATTTTTTCTGTGCATCGAGGTTAACACACGTTTCAAAGAAGAGATAACCACCCTGAAGAGAGCACATGATCTTAACTATCCTGTAATCCAATCTTTTCCTTGCTTTTCCCCATCTGTATGTAATCTTCCTTACATTCTCCCCTAATTTCAAATGCATTAATGAATGTGCAAAATTATTCTACACTGGAGCATTTGAGATCTTGCTCCCTGGCATATGTTGTCATTTTGGCAATTATAAAAATTTCCCACAGGTTTAGACATTGTTTATAGCAATAGGATTAAGATTACTCTTTGCTATTCTTGAATAAAAAAATAAGGAAGGGTCTTAGTTCATTTGGGCTATAATAATAAAATACCACAGACTGGGTACATGTAAACAATAGAAATTTATTTCTCACATTTCTGGAGGCTGGAAATCTGAAAGTTGGGTGAGGGTCCTCTTATACATCTGGGATATAGCCTTGTATCTTCACATGGTAGGAGAAACTAGGAAGCTCTGTATATCTTCTTTATAAGGGACTAATCTCATTCATCAGGTCTATACCACGACCTAAGTACCTCTGGGCATCAGTATTTCAATACATAATTTTTGAGGGTTGCACTCAAACATTTAGACCATAGCAGGGTCAGATGCATGTCTCTGAACTACTTATATTTGCCTGGTGTGGCTATACTGACAACTCAGCACGGACTAGGAGCTCACTCCTATGCCAGTCAACAGAGACCAAGAAACACTTCCATTGACAATACAAATTCAGAGTAAAGGAAAAAAACATTTTTCTGGAGAAGAGAGCTGAGTAGTGGCTAGGGAGTTATAGCTATGGCTTGAGATATTTATATAAGTTAACATAAAAAATATGTGACTACCTGGAAACTCATCTTTAATGTTTCTGGACTCTAGAAGATATTGAAGGGTTGAACTTGAGGGAAAGTAAACCCATAGCAGATCATGAGATATCTGTTATCAATTTAAAAAAAAATTATACATTATTATTCAGACATGTATATTTCTATTTTAGAAACATTTAGTGACAGCAAGTAGAATTTTTTGATAAAAGTAGCAAAGTTGATTTAAATGAAAAATTAAGAATAATCTAATGTTTAAAACAAACTCTACAGAATTATATGAGATTTCATTTAAATGATTTCTAAAGTCAGTAATGAAGGAAACAGTCACTTCAAGTTCCCACTGCTGTTTCATTTATTTTTTCAAAAATATCTTCAAAATGTACCTTCTGTATATTCTAGATTGCCAAATGGAATCATGCCTGCAAACTAGTCACTTTTCCTTCCTTAAGGTCATCATCCTTTCCAAATATTTGTGTAAGTCGAGACAAGAAACAATACATAAAAGCTTAACAGGAACTGGAAGGAGATAGAGTTGATGTGTATGGAGACCAAAATTAGACAATACTCTAGCAGTTCTTGAGAATGTATTACTGTACTATTGAGAATGTTTAAAAGTACATTAATGAGACCTAAATTGCACATTAAGTTGATGTTCATGATGTCTGGGCCGTTACTATTGTACTTAGAGCTGGTTCTTAGCTCCGTACTTTATGAAGTATTACAGAAGTGGAGCAATTCTCTGAACATGCTCTCTGTGAAGCATTGCTTTACTTGGAAATGTTGGTGGCAAATTAACTGGATATTATAATATATTCTACATGTGTCTAGTGGCAGTCAACTGAAAACTGGCTGGGCAAGATCTAGACAGTTGCGCCACTTCAGCTGGAGTGAATAATTGATATGAAGTCATTCTACCTGTTGTTTGAGTGTGAATAAAGCTTGGTGAGTCCATACCAGGTGTCTTTAGTATAAAGATATATAAATGTTTTTTTTATTTTAAGTAAAAATTTTGTGTATTTAAGTTATACAATGTGATGTTTTGATATATATATACAAAGTGAAATAATTACTACAGTCATGTTAGTTAACATACCTATCTCCTCACCTTTTGTGTGTGTGATGTGAGCACTGGAAATCTATTCTATTAGCAAATTTCCAGTATATGATGTAGTATTATTAAGTATAATAATCATGCTATACATTAGACCCTATGATCCACACTTCTGAGGAGGGTGGGGCATTATTTAGCAGTATTTCCCCAAGGGAGTGCCTTGGTTTGACAACTTATGAGCTTTTGTGGTTATAGTCACTACTTACACTAAGAAGAAAAAGTTTAGACTTCTTTCTAATAAAAGGCAGAATGTCCTGAAAGAGTCTTTCAAGGTCCGAATAGCTGAAGAAGACAGACCAGAGAATAACATTATAAAGCTGCAGACTGGACTCTGTACTTTACCTGTCAGAGCACAGTAAGACCCGATGTTATTGAAGCTGTCTCCCTCAACGAAAAGCTAGCATGTGAAAGCCACTGGCTAAATTTTTCATTGTAACTTCATAATCAAATTTCCCCATTCCTACCTTTCTTGTTTATTGTAGTTAAGAATTTATAAATCAAAGTGTAACATATTTCACAAAAGGTGAATTTTCCACATTTTTGAGCCGAATGCAAATTGAAGGCTGACACTTAAAATAATTCAACCCTTTATGTCTGTGACTATTCAGACATCAGGGTCACATAATATGTAAAATAATTTTAATAAGCCTTTTTCTTTAGTGAGAATAGTGATCCTATGGAAAATCCTCATTTATAATTAGTATCTCAGATGTTGTGGTTTTAAAAATGTTATCCATCCAATTTTAAAAACAGGCCAGATTTAGAGTTGCTGCAGCAGCAGGACTGCATTTTTCTGGCATAATGCAGTTTATCAAATTATTGTTTTATATCCTTTACAGAGATTATAAGACTAGTGGAGTTACAGATTTCTTTAGGTATGTTTGAGGGCATATTTAGTCAAATTTAATCTACTTTTTGGAAGGCAATTTTCAATTTAAACCCATTTAATACAATGTATAGATTTTCACATAAGATTTCATAGGATTTGAGAAGTCTATAACTCAATACTCACCTAAATACCAAAGTAAGAATACAGTCATTATACAAACAGTTTCTTGTGATTATTTGGTGCACCGAAGGCTTTCTTAAAAATAATTTTTGAATATTCACAAGAACTCAGAAAACATTTCCTTAAGAGTGCATGGATATACAGGTCCTCTTTACCTTATAAAAAGGCAGGGAAGGGGACCACATTGGTCATATAGCAAATAGGTGGGTACCATCTATTTGTTGGTATATTGTGAGTTCTGCCTAGGAGTAGGAAAACTACAGAGCATATTAGAAAAATAAAGTACTTAAGGATTATTTCTAAAACTGGTTTGGAAAGCATTTGGAGATAAAACTGAAAATTAACAACTTATCAAACCATACATTTTTAAGACTTCCATTCATGGCTACATCACAGTAGTTTACATCTGATGCACTGACACATTAAGAAATAGTTGTCAGGTAAGTATTGCACTCAGACAACAAAGAAAAGCTAGGTTGAAAAATGAAACAAAAAATAAAATTAGGACCTGTGAGTCCAAGGCTACAGAGAAAGGAGAGGCCAGCCTTCTCCATCCTGCTTTCCCTTCAGTGTGCTTTTTAGTGTGTCTGAAAGGCCAAGACAAAAGCGGAGACTGAGAGTTTTTTGAAGTCACCTAACAAATATCACTGTATTTTCGGACTATAAGACACCCCCCCAATTTGGGAGGAAAATGGGGATGCATCTTATAGTCCGAATGTAGCCTACCTGACTCGTTGTGTGTGTGTGTGTGTGGGAGCAGCAGTGGAGCAGGGTCACAGATTATTAAATATTTTACCATATTTTTTGCTTCAAAAATATTTCCCCTATTTTCCTCTAGAACCTAGGTGCATCTTATGGTCTGGTTTGTCTTACGGTCCTAAAAATATGGTGATTAAGGAATAAAAAGTTAGTTCGAGACCATGGAAAAAATATAACCACAGAGGGATGAACCCAGCATTCTGTAGAAATTTGCTATACTCTATGCTGTGCTAATAGAAAAGAGAAATAGATGCCAAGAAGCTAAAATGCTAAGCAGAGATGTTAACACTGTCAGGGAGCTGAGAAGGCCAGAACTAGAGTCCAGTGACTTTCACGGGAGAGAGCTCAGATAGATCCAAATAGGAGACAAAGGAAGAGAGGAAACATGACATTTCTACCTATTATGAGTCACTTTGAAGTTTCACTTCAGTCCTCAATCCTCCTGCTAGTGTTTATGGCTTAGCGTCTTCAGGGAGTTGCTTTTTTTTAACAGTCTGTCCAGAATTTTTAGTTGTAATTAGCAAGTGAGGTAGATTGTAGTTAGCTTACTCCATCTGAGCAACTACTGGAAACTTAGATATTTTATTTTTAAAATACAAAACAAGTACATGCACAAAAATGAAACTAGACCACCAACTTACAACATGCACAAAAATAAACTCGAGATGGATAAAAGACTTAAATGTAAGTCATAACACCATAAAGTCCTAGAGGAGAACACAGGCAGGAAAATTTCCGATATCTCAGGCAGCAGTATTTTCACCGATACATCCCCTAGGGCAAGGGAAATAAAGGAAAGCGTAAACAAATGGGACTGCATCAAGTTAAAAAGCTTCTGCACAGCTAAAGAAAACATCAAGAGAATGAAAAGAGAAACAACCAATGGGAAAACATATTTGCCAGTGATACCTCACACCAGGGTTTGACATACAAAATATGTAAAGAACTCACATGAATCCACTCTAGGAAGACAAACAATCCAATTAAAAAATGGGCAAATGACCTGAATGGACACTTCTCTAAGGAGGGACCCATGAGCACATGAAAGAATGCTCAACATCACTAGCCATTAGAGATGCAAATTAAAACCTCAATGAGATACCACTTCACACTGGTCAAAATGGCCATCATAAACAAATCAACAAGCAAGTGTTGGAGAGGTTGTGGAGAAAAAGGAACCCTCGCTCACTGTTGGTGGGAATGTAGACTGGTGCAGCCATTATGGAAAACAGTATGGAATTTCCTCAAAAAACTAAAAATGAAACTGCCTTTTGATTCAACAATCCCATGGCTGGGATTATACCCTAAGAATCCTTAATCACCAATTTAAAAGAACTTATGCACCCCAATGTTCACAGCAGCGCTATTTACAATAGTCAAATGCTGGAAACAGCCTAAGTGCCAATGAGTAAATGAGTGGATCACAAAACTGGTACATTTACACAATGGAATTTGATGCAGCAGAAAGAAAGAAGGAACTCCTAACTTTTTGTGACTGCAAGGATGGAACTGGAGAGCATTATGCTAAGTGAAATATGGCAAGCAGTGAAAAACAAATACCATATGATCTCACCTATACGTGGAACCTAATCAACAAAATAAACAAGCGAGCAAAATAGAACCAGAGACATGGAAATAAAGAACAAATGGACAATGACCAAAGGCGAGGTGGGGAGAAGTTGGGGGGGGGTGGAAGGGGTAAGACCAGCAACATGAATAGAGGACTCATGGGCATGGACTGTGGGGTGGAGATTGGCTGTGGGAGTGGGTGGGGTGGAGGAGATAGCACAGGGGAGAGCAATGGGGGAAAAGGTGGGACAACTGTAACTGGACAACGATAAAAAAATACAAATTGAAATGGTCTACTACCAACATATGTCAGAAGATCATTACCTTTAAATACAGTTTCTTGGGTTAACAGTTGAGTGTGATATTTCTGCATTTTTATAAAGCTCCCTTCCCCCAATAAATCTGATGTGTCAAACTAAAACTGTCATTATTTAGGTATTTAGTACAGTCAATTTGGATATCAGTTGGATTTGGGGAATCTCCATGATATTTCAGTGTGGAGGTCAGTACCAAATAGCCTTTTATTCTAATTTCTCTAATACTCTGACAAAAGTGCATATGATGAAATAATTTTGAAAATTTAAACAACAGCATCAAATATGTCAACCAAATGTCCTTTAAACTTTCAACAAACTTTGCTTTCATACATCATATATAATTTTAATATGAAAACGAACCAGGTGAAAAAGTGTCAGTTGTACTTATAGGAAAGAGAGAAAAACCAGCCCCATCGGGGATCTTTTATTTTTTATTCCAAAGTATCAGTGCAATGACCAATGGAAGACACAAAATCAATAAAAAAAAAAAACCCACTTCATTTTTCCTGACAATGGACTAATACTTTTCATATACTGAAATTTTGATTATTTGGATTTGAGATTAGTATGGATAACAGAGATGCACGGAGTCAACTTGCAACTCTCCCTCCTGTAGCTGTCATTAGCACTTGGGCAGTGCTAGTGGAGAACGCCCTAGTAAAACCTCAGTAACTCCCAAAAGTTTGGTGAGGAAATGTTTAGTAAGAGGCCAGATAGTGAAGAAAATGGAAATATGCAAATATAGTTTGTAGATATAGAAGCAAGATTTGAACCTGCATATCAAAAGGGTCCCTCCCTCGTATATAAGGAAAGTAAATGTAATTATACCAACTTCAAAGTATTTTTCTGAAGTGTCTCCATGTTACTTACAAAGAATGTGTCCAGAACTCAGGCTCTGCAGCCAAGCAGGAAAATCAGACTGGCCTCAGACCCCTCGATATTAAAATTCTGAGAGTGATGTGTCAACTTCAGAATTTTGAGGGGAAAAGAAAATGCGTGACCTTAGCTTTCTTCATGTAACTAAGTTGCCCTTTATTTTGAAGGCAATAGATATATATTCTCAGACATGAAGGAAATTAGACCATATACCAACCCCTGATAACAACAACTGTAGGCCCTGGTGGGGTAGCTCAGGGGGTTGGAGCATCTTCCCAACATGCCAAGGTTGTGGGTTTGATCCCCCTGTCAGGGCACATACAAGACTCAACCAATTGCTTGAATACATAAGTGAAGAACAATTCTCAATTTCTGCCTTTTTCCTTCTCTCTTTTTAAAATCAGTTTAAAAATCATTGCAAAATTTAATTTATTTCTAAATTATAAAAATAAGTTTTAATATATCTCCAACCCTTAGTCAGTCTTAGTGTAGCATGAAACACATAAAGTGTGAACATATTTTCTTATGCAAGTAAAATTTATAGATTTTGATAAAATTGGTTTTTCATTAGTTTTTGAACATCACAACTGATGTTTGTTAGTCCCTAAAACAATATCTAGGCTTTGGCTGACGACCTTCAAAGTAGTAAGTATTGTGTCTAGTTAATATCCATTATGGCAGATTTAATAAATCATTGGGATAAAATTTACTTTTAACTGTTGAATTAAAAAATGATTATGTCAGGGAACTAACAGGTGCATTAGCATTTTGATGTGGAAATCATTTCTGTTCTTTGTTTCCACTCATTGTTTCCAAATGGTTTTTCTGTCATGCTGAGGCAAGTTTTCCTGAGGAAAAAAAAACACAAAAACAAAAGCATTCTGATTGGGTCAGGTTTGCATTGTGCCTTTTCATTTACATCCCTTCAAGCCGAGTAGAGAGGAAACGATTTCTGTGTGTGGGCATGGGTGTCAGGAGAGAGAGGAGTGTGCAGAGAGAGAGAACACTCATTTTTTAATCCTGGTGCAGTGGCACAGATGGAAACTATACCACATAGAATTGCTTCTATTCTCTGCTTAAACACTACATGCTTTTATTATCTTGTGTGCCTGTTCCCTCTTCCTATGGGAAGGGAGAGCCTAAAGAAAGGGAAGGAAATTGAACTTATTCTTTTAATTTCAGGAAAACCAAATACACATTTGAAGGAAAACAGGAAAAGCTATTGTCAACTTATATATAATCACTCTTGTTCACAGAACTTAGATCAGAAAAGGCATGGCTGCTTTTGCCATGAATATTTTAAAATTTCAGGGAGAGGCAGCCTCACCTGGCATGTAAGTGGCAGTATCTGCTTGAAGGACAAAAATTGCACCTCTGTGTGCATGTGTGTGTGTGTGTGTGTGTGTGTGTGTGTGTGTGTGTGTGTGTGACTTGTTTGAAATTACTTTCTCAGTATGGTGTATATCATCTTTGATGGTTCCCCCAGTGAAAGGCAAACAATACCCACAGGATATTTTCATACATTTACCTCAGCCTTGTTTACATTAATGTAATTGCATTCATCCATTCACATTAAGTAACTTTTTAATGTATTAAGTTCTCAAAAGTCTCACATGAATTTAGATGAGAAAAGTATACCAATTTTACCATAAAGAAATATAACTAAATATGTTATTAGTATTCCATTCAATGGGATATGAAGGCAGTGACTGTAGTATAAAGAGAATAAATAAAAAAGATTTATTTTTGTATTACAACTAAAATTTAGGGCATGCTAAATATTTAGATGCCTGGAGGGAAAACACCCAGGAAATTGATGAAAAGGTATAAAGCTTATCACATGGCAAATGCCTCGAAAATAATCTGAAGTAATATTCTGCCAATGTAATTAGATATTCTGGTCTAAAACATTCTAGCTCTAGAAATATGATATATGTTGTTATATATATTTACATATTTGTTTAATAAATATACATATGTTATATATAAGTTTATATAATTTCCATAGCCAATTGTGTAATTTTGATTTAAATAAGTGGTCCATTGAATTAAATTCATGTACCTAAAACTATTTCAGGATATATAGTGTATCAAACATGTATCAGATATTTATTCTTTTCTTTAAAATAAATACAGTGTAGCTGTATCAGGAAAAGAAATTATAAACACATATATCAAAAGCGAAACAACAGTTCAATTTTCTGTCAGTTCTGGTTGTTATTTTGTTTCTAAATTGTTGTTATCCTTATTTTGATTGTGCGAGGAGGCACAGTATGTCTACCTACGCCTCCATCTTTTGCAAACTCACAATTATTAACAACCACACCTAAAACAAAAATAAACTAAGTGAACAGCTAGAACAGGAACAGAACCACAGAAATGGAGATCACATGAAGGGTTAGCTATAGGGGAGTGGGAGGAGGAGAGAGGGGGAAAAGGTACAGAGAATAAGTAGCATAGGTGGTAGGTAGAAAATAGACAGGGAGAAGGCAAGAATAGTATGGGAAATGTAGAAGCTAAAGAACTTACGACACATGGACATGAACTGAAGGGGGGGAATGTGGGTGGGAGAGGGGGTGCAGGGTGGAGGGGAATAAAGGTGGGAAAATGGGACGACTGTAATAGCATAATCAATAATATATATTTTAAAAAAGCTGAACAACACTAATTTCAAATAACAGTTTAGGCAATTGCTAGAAAAGATGTCATCTTATTAAAACAATTACAAAAATGATAACTAGTATAGGAAAACAGTTTCTTTTAGGCAAGGTTATCCTGAGGAGGTGGAGGTAGAAATGAATCTTGTGGCTATTTCACTGGAGATGACAGTAGAGAAAGAGGTCTCAGTAAGTGGAATATTAAAAATGAATACATGAGGATAATATCAGAGTAGGGACCTCTAAAAATTCTTTTCTCTATAAAAGAAATGACAACATCAGCAAAAATGGTCAGAATCAAAAATGGTCAGAACTTTTTAAACCTCTAGAAATTAACCAAAGAACTACAGTACCCCAGAGAGTGTTTATTCAAGAAAAGTGGTTGAATCTAGGTTATAATACTGTAGTGAGTTTTGTGATGTTTTAACTTGCCCCATCTCACCTCCCTGTCCAGCTCTAAAGTAGCTTTAAGAACCAGCAACCCACAGTCATGGGGACAGAAGTCTGAGAGCCACTGGAGGAGGAAGATATGTTGGAGATTCTTCAAAGCTTTGTTGCCAGAGATGTGGGACTAGACTGTGTTTATTTAGCCTGACTCAGAGCCTGCCTGGTGTGGGCAGCCTTTTTCTTGGGGTATTGGTCAAAATTAGTCAGTATTAATAGTTCAACATTATGGCTTCCTGAGGCAGTAGATAACATTTGTGCAAAAAGTAGACAAACTAAAAAGCTTAGAAGAAAAGGCTTGAGAATGAGATGTCCATAAGGGGCTTGGAAAAGCTCTGATGTATTTCTGGCAATCAAGAAGTCCATGCATATAATGTGCGTAGCTCTGTGCATACCTGAAGATATATCCACTATCTGGAAAGACCTGAGCATGTCCTAAACTCTAATTTCTGGTAAACATTGAGGTTCTCTGCAATTAAGAAGTAAGATTAAAGCAGAGTTCTAAATATTGGGTCGAATGCTAAAGACGGAGATGCTGGATTCCTTGGCAAAGACTGAGAGACTTACGAATTCCAGACATTTAAGGAAACCTTTATTCAATCATTAGTTGACCAATATGCTATCCAAGCAGAAATTTCCATGTTCATATGTCATATTATATAAAAAATTAACTCAAAATACATGAAAGACCTTACTGGTAGAGTAAAAATGATAAACACTTAGAAGAAAACAAGCATTAATCATTGTGTAAGTCAATAGTTTCTTAGATATGACAATAGCAGCACAGAAAGCCAAAGAAAAAATAGTGAATTTTTTCTTGTATCAATATTACAAAATTTTCTACATAATATTAAACTATACAATAAGGCCATAGTAATGAAAACAGCATGGTACTGGCATAAAAACAGACACATAGATCAATGGAACACAATAGAAAGCCCAGAAATAAATCCATGCCTTTTTAGTTAGTTAATATTTGACAAAGGAAGCAAGTACATACAATGCACTAAAGACAGTTTATCCAGCCCTGGCTGGTGTGGCTCAGTGGATTGAACACCGCCCTGTGAACCAAAGGGTTGATGGTTCTATTCCCAGTCAGAGCACATGCCTGGGTTGCAGGCCAGGTCCCGGGTTTGGGGCATGTGAGAGGCAACCAAACATTTACGTTCCTGTCCTTCTCTTTCTCCCTCCCTTTCTCTAAAAACAAATAAACAAATGAATAAAGATAGTTTATTCAATAAATGATATTGGGAAAATTAAACAGATGTGTACAGAAAAATGAAACTAAACCATCTTCTTATGCCACACACATGAATTCAAAATTGATTAAAGCTTTAAATGTTATACTTAAAACCATAGAAATCATAGAAGAAAACATAGGCAGTAAAATCACAGACATTGCTTGTAGCAATATTTTTTCTAACGTAGCTCCTCAGGCAAGGGAAACATAAGAAAAAAAAAAAAGCAAATGGAGCTTCATTGAACTAGAAAGTTTTTGCACAGCAAATAAAAACCATCAACAAAATAAAAAGACAACATTCTGAATGGGAGAACATATTTGGCAATACATTTGATAAGAATTTAATATCCAAAATTTATAAAGAACTTACAAAATTTAACACCAAAAAAAAAAAAAAAAACAAGCAAGACCATTAAAAAATGGGCAAAGGACCTGAGTAAGCAGCTCTCCAAAGAGGACATACATATGGCCAACAGACATATGAAAAGATGCTCAATGTCACTAATCATCAGAGAAACGTAAATTAAAACCACATGAGATATCACTTCGCACCTATAAGAATGGCTATCATCAATAAAGCAACTAATGACAAGTGCTGGCGAGGATGTGAAGAAAGGGGAACACTCTTGCACTGTTGGTGAGATTACAGATTGGTGCAGGCACTGTGGGAAGCAGTATAGAGTTACTTCATAAAATTAAAAATGGAAGTTCCTATGGCCCAGTGATTCCACTGGGAATTTGTCAGAAGAAATCCAAAACACTAAATTCAAAATAACATAAGCACCCCTATATTTGTTGCAGCATTATTTATGATTGCCAAGATATGGAAGCAGCGCAAGTATGCATCAGATGGGAGGATAAAACATTTACGCAATGGAATACCACACAGCCATAAAAAAGAAAATCTTACCCTTTGCAATGGCATGGATAGACCTGGAGAATATTATGCTAAGTGAAATAAGTCAGGCAGTGAAAGACAAATAATATATGATCCCACCTATAAGTGGAACCTAATCAACAAAACAAACAAGCAAGTAAAATAGAACCAGAGACATGAAAATAAAGAACAAACCGACAGTAACCAGAGGGGAGGTGGGAGGAGATAATGCGGGGAAAGTGGGGAAGGACTTTCAGGAACATGTATAAAGGATACATGGACAAGACCAAAGGGGACTAGGATCAAGTGTGGGAAGTCCAGATGGCTGGTAAAGGGGCAAGTAGTGGGCAGGGGGATGGAGACAACCATACTTGAACAACAATAAAAAATATTAAAACTTTTTAAAATGAGCCTATTTGATCTAAGTTTAAATTTGTTGTAAATATGTTTGCAATTAGTCCCCCCACAAAATCTGCAAAAATGAA
The DNA here is from genome assembly GCA_004027735.1 of Carollia perspicillata. Classification (NCBI taxonomy): domain Eukaryota; kingdom Metazoa; phylum Chordata; class Mammalia; order Chiroptera; family Phyllostomidae; genus Carollia; species Carollia perspicillata. Next base: position 23,176 of record PVKM010007448.1, on the reverse strand, counting down.
AGTGAGGAAAATGATTGAGTTTGTTTGGAGTGGAGCCTACATATATGTATTTTTAATAAGGCACCGGGGCATTCTCATGCAATTGGTCATAGGTCTATATTTAGGGAAAGATGTTGAAGTCTCACCCTAACTATGGTCCTCAGCTAATAGTTATAACCTGATGGCAAACTGCATTAATGTGGCTTTAATAATACTATACTATGATAATATAGTCAATTAACTCACACATCTGTTTTTTTTCCTTCTCAGGAACCTTCCTAGAAAACTGGAGCCAGGAAAGTTAATAGCCACCTTTTTCAGGTTCCCTGAATCTAGAATGTTAGATTCTCCATATAACAGTAAAAAATGGGGCATTTTGTCTTAATTTAGTCTTCACACCAACTCACCATAAAACAAATCTTCAGTAATGTTGATGTCATGCTGATGAGATGTCAGCAACAACACAAAATAAGAAACAAAAACGCTTTTGGATATAATCATTTTAGAAGGTTGGAGATAAAATTCCACAAACACTTATGTGCAGACATCTTAGCAAACTTTTTTGGAGTCAGTGGCTTGTGGTGCGTTATGTCCTGTCCAAAGTGAAAAGCAGGATACTGCATGTTAAGGAACTATTACTAAGAAAGCAAGCCTTGTTGAGATCTTTGGTAGTTGTATGTATACACAATACATATTAGTACATGAGTTACTTTTTTCCCAGTAATCCTTGCTGGGGATTTCAGTAAAGTGCACAGCAAGACAAGTCTCTTCTGCTGGTTCTGGCTTCTGTACAAGAAGCTCTGCCACTTGGTTTTAATGACATAATATATTCCATACTACTCTATAAGTGTCAATGACAGAACAGGACGCTGACTGGATTCTGAAACTCCCTGAGAAGGGAACCATAGTGTAGTACCCTGGACTTTCCTGCAAAGCTACGCAGTTTTCTGTAAAACACTTTCCTTTTTGACAATTTCTGTTTTGTAAACAGACCCTGATTGAAGTTAAATGCCTAATGATGAGACACAAGATAGCTAGATGACCTGAAATGTCAATCATTAATTGGGCATTCTCTGATTCACCAAGAACTATAAAATTGAGTGTTCCGAGTGACATGCCACCTCAAATGAAGGTGGTACAACATCGTTTGGGCTGGTACTTGTGCATTATGTAAGCAGTTGGTCCTTACCCCAGTGTACCTTCTCCTGCTACACTTTCACCCCCAACTGAATCCTCTCTAGCCACCAAGGAAATCACCTATCACCAGCTGAGTAAGGAAGAAGATTTTAGTTCCTGCTTATTGGTGGTTGTTTATGATATGATGGTACCTGCTTAAGTGCACGGCTGTAGCATTACAATCCTATTAAAGGGTGACTATAAAAAGCAGATAAGTCATCCAGTGTGTAGCACTGGTTATTCATTTTGCCTAGGAGTTTAGATGACTTGAGATTTGGATTTATACTGCCCGGTTAATGGCATGGCCAGAAGGTCAGGAGCTTGGAAGAATAAGCTTGGAAGAATGAGGATGACAAGGTATGGCCAAGAGATACATGGATGGATGTCTCAGAATGGGCAAGTATATGTTTTCTCTAAAATTGCTTTATTAATGGCGTCCACTGCAGAGATGGCTGTAAGTAATCACATGGACAACTTACCTTGTGGATGTCAGCCTCTCTATAGCTCTCATGCTTGTTCAATTGGCTGTTGAGCAGAGTGGCTATGGTGGCAGGGATTCAAGCCACGTGTACATTTTATAACATAGATAAACAATGCTTATCTGGCTGTTGTCACTGATGTGGACCCTGCCTGCTAACAGCAGAGGACAATGCTGAGTTACTGATAAAGACTGTGGAGAGAGCAGCCAGCCACCTGGTAGCTGGTTGACTGTATTAGATTTCTTCTATCATGTGTGTATGTTGGGGGGGATCATTTTCCTTCACTGTGATAATTATATTGAATATTAATTTGTCTTCTTTGTCTTTCATGCTTCCATAAAGCATGAACAGCTTGCTTTATACAAGCTGTTAAAATACCAGCTTGTGGCTTACTAAATGACTTATTCTATGTTGTATATTCCTTATATTGCTTCTGACCAAGGAACTTATTTTACAGTAACATAAGTGAGTAGCAATTTGGCTTTTAAGAGAATTACTAAGTATACATGTATTTAGAAGCAGTTAGCCTTATAATACAGTGAAATAGATAACTAAACACTCAGTTATGACATTAGCTTAGAGATAATACATTACTGGATTAGGATGCCCTACAATATATATCATATTTATTGAACCTGTGGCAAATATATGTGACTTGGGGAATATGTGAAAGAGTTAATGGCATTTTTTAATTTTATATCTGATGATCCATTTGCAAAATTTTTGCTTCCTGTTCTCTTGATCTTGAATTCTGCTGGCTTAAAGGTTGGGTGACAGCAATTATTTCACTGAACTGGAAGTCGGGATACAACAGTGATATTCGAAACCCCCCAATCAAAAAGGCTGTGTTGGCTAGGGTGATTGATTTTCATTGTCAGTCATTATGATTACTGCTCTGCAATGAGGCAGGAAAATATGTCTAGATCTCAGGGAATTCTTTGGGTGTCACCTAATAATACCATATCCAGTAGTACAGTTAGTAGAAGACTATAGGAACCCAATAAATGTAGGAAGACCAAAGTTAAGATCCCTCAGCAATGAGAACCACTTTCTTTGTATTCTTCCTTTTTGTTTGGGAGCTTGTTTCCGTTTCTTTGCTAGGTTCTTTTCATGTTCCTGAGATGCATATATCTGAGCAACCTATGGCCTTGTCCTTATACCTTTTGTCTATAAATAATAAGTTGACTTCTGAATTGTTTTTTATTGTTTTAGATGCCATCTACATACTGATTACTCCAAAATCGGTATCTCCAACCAAGACCATTTCCTGGATTCCAGACTCATATGTCCAATTGCCTAGCTGATATCTAAATATCTATTAGGATTCATAAAATAACCAAGTTAAAAACAAAACACTTGATTTTTTTATTCTTGGAGTCTTCTCTATCATAGGAAAATCCTATCAATGGAAACCCTTCTCTATCAATGGAAAATCCATTCTTCCAGTAGATTGGACCCCAAATCTCGGAGTCATTGTTGAATTCCTCTTACTCTCACCACATCTGAGTCACCTTCAAAGCCTTTCAGCTCTACCTTAAAATGACACAAACTCAACCATTTCTCCTCATTTCCTCTTGGTTGAGTTGCTGGATAGCCTCCTTAATATTTCCACTACTTCCATTATCTATTAACCATATGTTTTTCATGTTTTGACATCTGGGACCTTGCTGACCCTGGAGAGATTGCCCCTCTCAGTGCTAGCTGTTTTCTGGAGATACAGATAGTATTGCCCCAAAAGAGTCCTTTTCATGTATAAACCAACAAATCCAAGCTCAGACCCCACCAGTCCCACTGCCTCCTTTATAGATTTCTTACACTCCAGACTTATCTTCCTACCCTATTCACCCTAGGGACAGCTACCAGCCAGTCCCTACACTCCCTGCTGAGATTATTTAAGCTGGCCAATCTTAAACCTGTTTGTCCTGCATTGTTTTACCTTCCTCACAGAAACAACAATCAGGGCACTTACTTGCCCACGTTTGTTTTTGTTTTTTTTTTTAGCTCCCTCTGCCTTCTGACCAACACCAGTGCTTCCCTGTGTGTCTCCCGCAGGTCATGACATGCCCCTTCCTCTTAGGAACTGTAACAAACTATTTTTCAATTTCAGTAGTCTCCTGATCTATTGACCTCACTATACATGAATTATTTAAAAAACCTACATTTTAAAACAACTCCTTGAAAGTCATTCCTCCCTCTCCCAGTCTAATCTACACAAAGCAGCTAGATGAGCCTTTACAAAAATGTCAGATCATGTCATTTTTGTTTTAAAAATCCTCCAATAACTTCCCATTTCTACTCCACCTTATAAGAAATGCCAGATTTTGCTTCTCCCTTCTCTGCTGCTTCTTTGACTTCCCAGCCTCACTGGTCGTCTTGGTGTTCCTCAAGTCAAGCTGCTCACTGCACAGCTGTGCATTTGCTTTTTCTCTGCCCATAAGGCTTTTCTCCTACTTATCTACATATCTTACTTCCTTACGTTTCTGCCTCAAAACCTATTACAGAGATATTCTCAGTCTACCATGTATAGAACTTCCATCCTCCATTCCATCACTTTATCTTAATTTCCCTGTATCTTTTTTCTTAGAACTTATAACCACTACTAAAATGCTTCTTTTCAGTCATCATCATCATCGTCATCATCATCATTGTCATCATCATCATAGCTATTCTTTTGCTTCTCTCCCTATTAGAATATAAGTTTCAAGAATAAACTGACTGTAACCAGAGGGGAGGGAGCAGGGGATAATGGGGGAAAGAAAGGGAAGGGTCATCAAGGAACATGTATAAAGGACCCATGGACAAAGCCAAGGGGGGTGGGATTTCGGGTGGGAGGTGGGAGTGGGGAGAGTGGTGGGGGGAGAATGGAGACAACTGTACTTGAACAACAGTAATAAAGAATTTCAACTTTCCTTTTGTGATTTTGATACAAAAGGGAACATAAAAGCTGATAGAATATAACGTTGTAAAGAACATCTTTGTATGAATATTAAAATACAGGATATTTATTGGGACATTAATGCAGTAGATTGGTTAGCAAATTTATTCCAATATAAAGTGGTATTGGAAAGAAAAAAAAGAATGTAAGTTGCCCAAATGCGGGTACTTTGTTTCATTCCCTGCTGTATTCACAGTGCCTGGAATGGGCCCTACCACAGGAGTAGGGAGCTGTGGAATACCTGTGCAGCAAAGTAATTGTTAGTCATGCACTAAAACTTTGGATATGCAGTTGATATAAGAGTACTAATACATTTTCTCTTTTACAGGAGTAAAAATCCAGGATTTAAAATTTGACCTTTTATACCTGACATTCTTCATTTTATAAAAGTTGCAAGGTTCTTATAACAGACAGTGTCTATTCCAGAAATCTGCTTAATAGCCCTACCTACTGTTGATTTTACCCTTTGCTTTTATATCTGTAGATCCTCTGACCTCATGCCTGGACTTACCCTTCCCTGCACCACCTAGATATTGTCAGTTTTTCTGGACATTTTTTATCTTATAGCTTCAGAGTTTCTTTGCTTCACATTTTATCTATCTATCTATCTATCTATCTATCTATCTATCTATCTATCTATCTATCTAATCTATCTTTATTTATTTTTTTTCTCTCTCTCTCTTCCTTTCTCTCCATCCCTCCCTCCGTTCCTTCCTTTCCCGTAAAAAATATGTCCTGTAAGAACCTTGTGTAATATCTTCTTTCTCCATCAGGTAAGGAAAATCTGAAGGTGTCAGCCAGGCATACCCTATGTAAGCTGAAAGTTGGCAAAATGTAATGGGTATAATGTTATAATTTGTTAAATATACTGAAAGGCATTATTATACTCTGACTAGATTTAGTGAGAACTAGTCTGTAAAATAGTGTTTCTCTGGAGTCATGCTTTAATCATGTATATGACAACATATTATGAAAAGCTTAGAATAACATGGTAGACTAAAAACCAAGCTTCCTGCTGGGCTAGAGATTTACAAGGTGAGCCTGGGTTGTGTGGTAGCCCAGAAAGGCTCTGAGAACAAGACAGTGAGTGTTTGCCAAAGGGACATGGGGGCTGACTGAAAGAGCTCTTAATGGCCCAACCTGGAGAAACTTGAGCAACAGCAACAAAAACTAGTATTGAATTATAATCCAAAGTATAAAATAAATATTCATGAATCCATAGTAATACAAACAAATGATACAATAATAAAAATGGAAGAAAAGAGATACATCTATTATGTAGGAGAATTCCAAATATTTTATGTAGATATTTTCTCCTCAAAAAGGTGGGATATTACTCCCCACTTTTTAAGTGTGGGCTGTACTTAATGACTTGCTTCCAGTGAATAAAATATGAGAAAAAGGAAAGAGGGCAGCATCACAGTGGAGAAATCTGACAGATGCTGTTAGGTGATGAAGGTTAACAAACATACTCAGGGGTAAGTCCAGTGGACAGTGTGTACTCTCGATGTGGTATGATGGGAAGGGCAGTTCGCCTTTGTTGTCTCCTAAAAAACTCAGAACCTCCATCTAATTATGAGAGAAACATCAGACAAGCTCTAATTGAGGGAACTTTTCTCCACAAAACTGTCAAGCTCAGCAAAAACAATAGTCTGAAAAACTGTTACAGTCAAGAGAAGCCTAAGAGGACAAATGTAATATGGTATCCTGGATGAAATCCTGGAATAGAATAAGAACATTAGGTAAAACTAGTGAGAATATGGAATTTAGTGAATAATAATGCAGCATTTTTGGTTCATTAGCTGTGACAAATGTACTGTAGCAAAGTAGAATATTAACAGTTGTCGAAACTATGTTGGAACTCTCTGTACTATCTTTGCAAGTTTTCAGTAATCCTAAATTTGCAAATCTATTACAAAAAAATTATTTAAAAAGTTGAGCCCAAGGAGATAACAGACATTGTGTTCTCTGTCTTCAATATGTATTTTTTTATTTCTTCAAATAGATTTCCTAAAGGCTTCACTCAGATATAATTTTACCTCAGAGTAGAAGTAAAATCTTTAAAAGTCTACCACTTTTCTAAACCGCATGGATATCTGTCAATATTACTCTTAGTTTTGTTTCATGAAATGTTCCAAGGTGGCACATTTAAGGGTAGTGGACACTGACACCAGGACAGGATAATGGGGAGAGCAATTCTCTCCTCCTCTCTCACCACACCAGGTTTCCCTCGGTTACAGAGCCTTGAAGGACACAATATAGAAACACACTGAATTTAGAAGAAGAGAAAATTGTTTTCCTTGAAGAAGTTCCCTCTCATTCTCTGGTATCTCAGATCTATATGCCCTTTTCTAGCTCTGATCAGCCAATATCTGAGGAAGAATATCAATGTGAGCATACTGACCCTTCACTATATCTCAGACAACCCAGGTCCAGCTCTAATGGCCTTGCTTATTACCCATTACTCATAAGAGGAGTCCACTCTCACCTGGCCTATGTTTATTTATTACAGGCTTCAAGTAACTTCTGGTGCCCATTATGTTTTTGGAACCCATTAGCCTCATGATGTATATGCATTGCTTCAGTCAGAAGTTAGCTGGATTTAGCTAAATAACTTTTGATTATTTAGGTTATACCATGTAAATTTAGGCTTCCAGGTTGAACTTTGTGCTAAATCTTGAGATATTACTGTTCTGTGCAATATCTCAGAGTCAGATCTGTATTCAGGCAAGCATTTAAATCACCAGTTTACATAGGTTACAAACGTGCTTTCCAGAAGGGTACACCAACAAAGGCATTTGCTCTCCCAAGGCAGATCTGTTCCCGTGGAGCAATGAATCAGTTAGTTCCCAGTGGGAGCCCTCAGTGCTGCTCTGTGCATGTGGCTGTTTCACTCAGGGACCCTGGCTGGGTTCCTGAACCAGAGTTCAATGTCAGGATCCATTTCCTAATTTTGCTGATTGACTCTCTACCAGCAGTGTCCAATCTGCAGCCCATGGGCTGCATGTGGCCCACAATGGCTATGAATGTGGCCCAACACATAATCATAGATTTACTTAAAACCTTTGTTTTGCTCATCAGTTTTCATTAGTGTTTGTGTATTTAACGTGTGTCCCAAGACAACTCTTCTTCTTCCAGTGTGGCCCAGACATGCCAAAAGGTTGGATGCCCCTGCAACCCTTCTCCTCAGGTTGAGCACACAGAGCTCGTGTGCAGGAACATATCTCCGTGTGAGGCTGCGAACTGGCCTGTGTGGTTTCTGGAATGCAAGGATGGTTCCAGCAAACTCAGCTTCTCTGCCTGAAAGTATCTCATGTAGAATCAGAGCTTGTGGAAAACATTACTTTTGGGGAGGCTAGAATAAATGCATGTGACATACATGAGGAAGATAGCAAGCACTGCCTAGCAACGGATGCGTGTTCAGACACAGACAGATTGCCAAGGCCACTGATTCACTTTATACATCATACTTTCAGAGGACACAGTATCAATATTCATAGTTGCCAAAATGTTTAGGTATATAGAAGATAAATAATAAAAATGTATTGTTAGCACCAACATACCTAGTAATTACAGTGAAATTGTATTACTCAATCCTTACAATAATCCTATGGAGTGGGTGTTAATATCCCTAGATTTTAGGTGAAGAATCTGAATTTCAGCAAGGTCAAGCAATGTGTCTGTGCTCTCACATATAATGTGGGACTGAACCCAGGTGCATTTTGACTCTCCCTATAGTCCCTAGCTCTGCTTTAATAAAGCCAATAAGCAAGTAAGCCAAACCGATAAACAAATGAAGATGTAGGGGAAATACTCCTGGTGTATGTAGATACCTTATTTTCTTTCTTTCTTTCTTTTTTTTGGCAGATACTTCTCTTTCAATATAATTGGTGGGATTAATGAATAAATTCTCTAAAGATTGGAAGAAAAGCAGAGAAAGGAAAGGGAAAAAAAATCCTAAGATAAAAGTTTTACTTTTGTGGTCATTTGCCTAACTTACAAGTTGAAGTGTTAGACTTAAAGGCAATGCAGTTAGTAGTAAAATACAAATTCATGAAGAAAACCAATACTGAAGACAAAGAGTCAATTAGAGACAATATCGGGCTAAGAATCTACATTTATTGTTCCAGTGCTAATAAAACACTCCTTTCGGAAAATAGCCAAATATCATCAGAACAGCCTAAAAGAGTGGTCAGTTACAAGGAGGTACAAGGAGGTCTTATAGGTACCTGCTGTAGGATGAAACCTAAAAAGAATAATCGAAACCACCACAGCTGGGTAGTTCCAACAGAGAACAGCTGTGCACTTTTAATGAGGAAAGTAGGTTGCAGCATAAGCAACAGAACTTTCCGTTGAACGGTCTGTGAAGAACTAATTTGGAATAACTTTATTTATGGGTCATTGAGACTGAGATGGTTCTGAAAGGGTTCTTCTCTGAGGGAGTTCTAATTTGGTTTATTCACAGAGCATTTTAAGTAGGTTTTGGACATAACTTCCAATTACAATCACCCCATTCTCAAAACCAACATCAAGAATTTTCTTGGCACTAGGTCCATTATGAAAAGTGTCTCATTTTTCTCTATCGCTCTTTTATAACTTTTTCACAATATGATAATAGGTAAGGATCTAAATTTATTTTTTCTTTGTTTCCATTAATCCCATTACCATTTGCCGAGTAATCAGTCCTTTCTCCAGACATTTACCATATTTCTGATTTACTATGTCTTGTATACATGTATGTGTGTTTCTGTGGTCTTTGTCACTGCCACTTCTATAGGGCCAATATAACACAGTTGTGTTTTTAATTCAAAGATACATATTTAGAGTGCATTTTAATATCCATAGGAGAAGACATCTTTTTCTCAGTTTTGTCTATTGCTAATAATTTAGTCTTCCTGGCAGATTTCAAAATTATTTACCAATATGAGAATAAATATTTTTATCATTTGCAGTGTTCAAAAGCCAAAAAATAGTAAAAGTTTTATAGGGAAAATTCTCCATCTCACCCTTGTTTGCCATCTTCCTGGTTCCCATGCCCCTCCTCCCAAGAAGCAGGAAGCACACGTGTTTTTCCAGTTTCCTCGTATGTGTTAAAGCAATGGCAGATTTTTCACTTCTTTTTTAAGCAAGAGGTACTCTTTTACGATATATGTAACTTTTATCACTTAACAATCTACTTGTGTATATCTTAATTTTAGTATATTGGCAGCATTATTATTTATATTTTTTTAAAGTTTGATTATAGTTTATGAATGTACTATAATTTATATAATTTATCTTCATTTGATGGACATTTGTGTTTTGCCACTCTTGCGCTGTTTCAAACAATACTGCCAGGAGTAGGCATGCACATACCCAAATTAACACAGTAATAACTCTATCAGTAGACTAAGTTATCAAAAATAGAATTGTCGAATCAAAAAGCACAGGCATTTATAATTTTGGTAGAACTGCCCAAACGCCCTTTGTATGAGCTCAGACAAATTTATACTCGCCCCAGCAATATGTGTGGATGCTTGTTATCTCCCTGCATTAACAACATTGTGTATTATTTAGTATTTTTGTTAAACTGATAATGAAAAAGGGTACTTGTCTTACATTTATATGAATGCTACTAAACATCTTTATCCATATTTGAGGGCTATGTTATTATTTTTGCCAGTTATTTATTTATAGTCTATTGCCATTTTTTAATCTGGCTCTTTAATTTTTTCCCATTACCATTTACCCACCCCCAGTACCCTCTTCCACAACTACACACCCCCTTACCACCTGCAATCACCACACTGTTTGGTTCTTTAATTTTTTAAATGAAATTTTCCCCTAGGAATATTTTATAACTAAAAAAATAGTTTGTTATATAAACTGATAATGTTTTCCCCAATTTGTTATTTGTCTTTTGAACTTTTTTCAGATTTTTAAAAATAAAATTTCTTTGTACTTCCAAGTCTATTATTTTCTATCATATAGAAAATGTAGTCCTTTATGATGATTCAAGATGCAAAAGCAACATTTCCTAGGAGGGTGTAAATGTATTGCATCTGTCTCTTCATCATTGTCCTGTTTCCATTATGGGCCCCTTTATGTGGATCTGCCACATGGCCATGGACATGCAGGCGGAGTGAAAATTTGACTATGCCATTTGCCTCCAAAATCCCACAAATGTCTTCATGTCATATATTTTTAAAATTTCAAGCCACTTAATATGAAGTAGAAGACACTGTCAAAATATTTCTCTCTTTTTGAACTGTTTTTTTTTCCAGATTTTTTTAAAAAATGTGGTTAAATTATATTAATCTTTTTACGGCTCTGAATTTGAGTCATAGAAAGGCAGTTCTTCCTTGAAAGTTATAATAATTGTATGATTTCTTTATATATATTAATTCTTAACCAAGGGTATGTTCATTGATCTTTAGTGAGAGAGAGAAAGACAAAGAGAGAGAGAGAGAGACATCGACGTGAGAGAGAAACATTGATTGGTTGCCTCCCATCCACACCCTGGTAATCAAACACTCAACCTAGGTATGTGCTCTGACCAAGAATTGATCTCTCAACCTTTGGGTCTATGGGACAATGCTCCAAGCAACTGATCTACCCAGACATGCCTCTTCTTATATTTTTATTATATCACTGAAAATATATAAATTATTGATTCTTTTATAATTATTTTGCTGTATTATTTGATAATATGGATATGACTTTTTTTTTTTTTTTGGTCTAGCTGGCAATGAAATTGCCCCAATCCCATTTTTCCACTGACTTGCTTGATGTGTCACCTTGGTGATATATTAACTTTCAAATTATATTGGAGTTCATTTCTAGCCTTTTTTAAAAAATGCCATTGGTTTGTCTATTCATTTTCCACTGTTTTTTTATAATGAATTTGAACATCTGGTAGTGTGTCTCTCACCCATTCTTTTTTTTAGAGAATTTTCTCTGTTTTTCCCTCCTTTTTGCTTACTTTTATAGACTTATTTTAGTATCAATTGTCTACTTTGAAAGAAATTACCACATTTTTTAAAAGACAGAAACATAATAAAGTTATTAAAACAGTTTAGTAATGATAACATAATGTTGGTATTATGCACTTCTACTTGTTCATCTTTCTCTGTGTCCTTTAGCAGTGTATAACATTTTTGTTCATAAGGGTTTTACACATTTACAGTTAACTTTATTTTTTTAGTAATTTATATTTTTATTGCTATTGGAAACTGAATCTTTTTTCCCACATTGCATTCTGATTATATGAATGACATTGATCTCTGTATATTAATTTCATGTCTTTCTATTTTACTGAATTATCTTCTAGTCTGTTACATTAATAGAAAATAGTGACAGTTTTTTCTCTTGTTCAATTTTTATCACTTTAATTTCTTTCATTTTAGAAACCTCCCTGACCATTATCCATTTTTTTTTTGCCTGTTTGTTTTGTGTTTGTTCTCGTTTTCTGAATTCCATGACTCCTTCTTTCTTGGTTTAATCTCTCAGTTACTTTCTGATAAAGGCTGCATGGAAGATAAGATTCAGGAATTAATTTGTATCTCAGAGTATTTTCTGTTTTGCTCTAGCATATTTAGATTAGTTTGGCTGGGGATAGAATTCTAGATTAGAAATAATAATTATCTCTCCAGAATTTTAAAGGGGACACTATATTGTTGTGAACCTTCCAGTGTAGCTCTTGACACTTTGATTTGTTAACCTTGGTAGTAGTACTTCTTACTTTTCTTTCACATCTTCTAAATTTAGAAAAATTTATGAGACTGTACCTTTAGTGTATTTTTCCCATTGCATTGAATATGCCATGGGTTATTTCAAAGTGATATTCATGATTTCAACATTTCTACTAAGTTTATTTCATTTCTGCTAACACATTTATGATTTCTTAAGTCCTTTTATTCTTGTATATTAATTTATCAAAACAACTTGTTCTTGTTTCAGGGATGAAATAATTTAGAAATCCTGCATAGTCTGTTTTTCTCCCTTTTAATTTGCTTTTTTGTTTGCTTTGACCTCTATTTCTTATACTAAAGCATTTTCTCAGGCTTTCTTTTTGCCTGTTTTTCATACATAAAAGAAGAACACAAAGAAGCCCGTTAACATCTTTTACACATGGGTGCATTCTGAAGACATCTGACTTCATAGTAAGTAGGCCTTTCTCAACAGAGTTCTGGAAGAGATATAAGTACTGTTGAATATTATTTGAATAACTATTTTCTCCTTTTCCCCCTGCGAGTTATTTAGCTAGTCATTCTAGATTGAGAGAAGAAAAGTTAATTCTTTGTATATGAAGAAAGCCCTAGAGGATTAGGGCTTAATTCTCCCATGGGACTTAGTTTGGAAAGGTTGCTTTGACCTCATTGTATCTTTAAAACATTTTTCTTGGGCCAGTTATATTCCGCAGAAAAGAATCTTTCAATCAGCTGTCTTCAGGGTATAGCATGCCAACGTTTTGGGTGTGTCAATATGTCAATGAGTAAAGGTTCACTGAGGCCCCTGTTTATACGAAGTGCTGGACTCACATTCTCTACTGAGCTAGTGGCTCGCAGGCCAGAATTTTGTTATCTTCACTACAGAAAATCCTCAGTTTATAACAAAAGATGTGAGTAAGAGAGACCCCTCTTTATGGAATAATGAGGGGATATATGGGCCTAATTTCTTAATTTCACTTTCAATTAATCCCTCTGTTTGCCTGCTTTCATCCCCTCTTCCAGAGGCATGTAATGCCATCTGTTCTTCAGGCTTCAAGAGATACTGCAGTGCAAACAGATTCTCTCCCTTGTCCACATAGGATTCAGTTTTCTAGATTTGGCTAAATCATTTACCACTCATCTCCTTTTCCAGAATCTTTAATTCTGCAATTTAGTGACTAAAGAGAACAAAAAGACAAATCTTTTTCCTATTATTTCAGTGGGTTCAGGAAGGAGTAAGAGAAAATACATGTATTTAATCTAATACCTATAACTAGAAGCCAGATTATTTTGTTCTTAAATTACATTTCAATATTCTATAGAGATAAGATTGTTTCATTATTCACTGTTTCAGAAAAAAAAAGTTTGCTCCTCTTTATTCCATCCTGGTGAACTTCAAAGTAATTTTAAAAAATCTATGGGGATGTTACTTGCAAGTACCTTAAATATTTATAAACATTTATTGGAAAAAATTCTTACAATGTCATGACGTGATATTTAAAAAAATAAGTGTCTCTTCTCCACTTTATGTCTTCTTTTAAGACCAATCAACAAATATTTTAGCGTTATTTATATATATTATTATATTGATTGTCAAGACAGTAAAATGTTATTTTAAGTAACTTGGTAGAATTTGAAAAGACAATATTTTATTCCTATTAAATTTCCTGGTTCATAAATAAATTTTCATTAGTGAATATTTGTATAACTACAAAGCTAATGATATTTACTTTTCAACTAGATTTTTGTAGATATTTTCTCATGTCCTCACAGGACAAATATTACCTATAAATAATAATAATTTTCTTATTTTTTATAACGATCATTCTTAATTTTGAAATTGTAAACCAATCTCATTAATTTTTTTTTCTGTTTGCTTTTTCTAGATTCATTTAATTTTATTTTCTACTATTATAGATAAGAATTTACTTTTAATAGTATTTTGCTTAATAATATATGAAATAATTTTTGTGGGACCTTGACTTTATAACAAACATGTTTCTAAATAATCTTGTTTTCATAATTTTATAAATATGCTATTTATTTAGTTCTTGGTCTAGTATTGCATAGGAAAATAGTTTCTTTTTACATAATTTACATTACCTGTGTGAACTTTCATTATTATACTTTTTAATTATTTTGTGCAATGAGTGTCTCAAACAGGTGAACTCAGAGTTGTAATCTATAGACATCTTTTGTTTGGGAATTTTTTATATCTGAATAGTCTTCAGATATAAGTTTTTTATATCTGAAAATGCAATGTAACTATGTAGGTGTGATGTCGGTCATAACTAGAAATTCAGTACCTATTGTTTCAGACCTGACCTACTTTAGGCACCATCTGCAAATAATTGATCTTTTAACTCCTGTTATAGGAAATATAATTCTGTTTGTGATTATCTCACATTTAGACTCATAATTATTTCTTGTTTAGAGGAAAGGAGAACAAATTTTGAGCTTGTTCATAAACATTCAAAGAACAACCCTTCAGGTCTGTTTATAAAGAGTATGATAAAAGGGAAAATACTATGTACTAATCACAAAATAGTGATCCCAGTAATGTTCTAATACTTCAGAGACTTGTCCAATGAAGCAAGATGAAAGAATTGAGCTAATAAAAACTCAGCCCCTATTTCAAATTAGCCATCTATAGAAGTAAATATGTCAATAGACAATACACATCTATGAAAGGAACAAATAGAGTTGGAACAGAGGAGTCACCAAACTTTTCTGTAAGACACCAAATGATTAATATATTCAGTTTCTCCAACCATATGGTTTCCACTGCAGTGTAAATGAGCCACAGCCATAGGTTTAAATGGAAGTGAATGACTGTGTCTGTTTCAATACCTTTTTTTTTCTTCCAAAAGTAAGTGGTAGACTGGATTTGGCCAATGGGACAAATGGGACATAGTGTGCCATTCTTTGGGATAAACCAATTTATCAGGTACTACTTTATACAGACAGAATTTGAGGAAAACTAATACCTAGATTCTGGTCCTGGGATTCCATGACGGCTTGTTCCCTCAGCTTTCTATTTCTGACCAAGTTCCTAAGTTTAGAGAGATCAGTCAAGACATGGTCTTTAGTATTGTATATGAAGTCAGTCTGGAAACAGTCTAGCCATTGTTAATATAACCAGAACAGTTTGCACAACATCACTGTAACCTGGCAACAAAGGAGATTGGACTGGAATGCCTGTGTGTGAGCGATTACGACTTCACTGAACTAGTCAGTGGGGGTGGTAGATGCTGTTGAGTGAGCATGTGCACTGTGTGGCCATCACATTCAGAATGACTGAGCGAGTAAAACCATGAATCTGCATCAAATTTTGTGTTAAGCTTGAACATTCCTCCACAGAAAGGCCACAGTTATGGGCAACTGGTGATTGGCAGTTTCACCACAAAAACGTGCCCACTCATGCATCACATCTCATGCAGAGGTTTTTTTTTTTAGATTTTATTTATTTATTTTTAGAGAGAGGGGAAGAGAGGAAGAAAAGGAGAGAAACATCAATGTGTGGTTGCTTCTTGCATACCCCCTACTGGGGACCTGGCCCACAATCCAGGAGTGTGCCCTACCTGGGAAACAAACCAATGACCCTTTGGGTTAGTAGGCCAGAACTCAATTCACTCAGCCACACCAGCCAGGGCTCATGCAGAGTTTTTCTGGCGAAACATCAAATCACCCAGGTGACTCAGCCCTGCTATAGCCCAGATTTGGCATACGATAACATCTGGCTTTTCCCAAAACTACAATCACCTTTGAAAGGGGAGAGATTTCAGACTATGGGTGAGATTCAGGAAAATATGATGAGGCAGCTGGTGGTGATTTGGAGAACTGTGTGAAGTCCCAAGGTGCCTATTTTGAAGGGGACTGAGGTGTCATTGTCCTATGTACAATATTTCTTGTATTTTATATCTTCTTTGATAAATGTCTTTATTTTTCATTTTACATGGCTGGATACCTTCTGGACAGACCTTGTATTTTTATAGCTTCCCTGCCCCAACTGCATTAAAATTAATAGGTTCCTTTTCTTACTTTATAGTTCTAGTAAGAGGAATTTTTAAAATATGATTAGCCTACATGAATGAATTAGGGAAAAGTGCACAATGATTTTGATCTAACTAACTTCAATATTTTTAGCTAAATTTGTGGTAAAGTACATTGGAATTTTTCTCTGCGATGGTGCTGACTCCAAATCCAGGCTCCCGGTGAGAGCCTGGGTACAGAAGTGCAGCTGGGAACAGTGCTGAACTACCTCGGTGGGGACTGAGACCGTTGAGCAGCTGCCTGCGGGCTCCAAAGGACTAAGCTTTAATATGAGACAGGAACTCTGGACACTGGCCTT
This sequence comes from Carollia perspicillata, assembly GCA_004027735.1. Taxonomy (NCBI): domain Eukaryota; kingdom Metazoa; phylum Chordata; class Mammalia; order Chiroptera; family Phyllostomidae; genus Carollia; species Carollia perspicillata. The sequence continues at coordinate 6,568 of PVKM010007448.1, read as the reverse complement.
TGTCTGGCCCTGCTGAAGAGATGGTGGGACTTTTTCTATAGCAGGATGGACAAGGATGGGACACAGGGACAGCCTTCCATTTCCACCCTGGCGACACCCGGCTAATAATTGCCTTCAGCCATAGGGAAGGGCTCAGGGGCAGGGAGTGAGCTCCTCAGAAGATCAGAGAGAGAGAAAAGAGGATGATTAAGATATTTCTTTTTCAGTTCCTTCCTTTTTCTGAGGGTTACAGTGCCTTTGGAGTAGCTCTTTCCATACAACTTCTCTTTTGCTTAGGATTTGAGAGACTCCTCTCCTTACTCAGGAACCGAGGTATACCTTCTGAGGATGTCACACCATCCCAAAAGGTTTCTCTACACCTTGACTGCTTCTTTGTAAATGATTTATTTTTAAAAATCATCTCAAATTAGCCATTCTTAGTGTGTGATCTGTTTCCTGCCAAGACTCAAAATGAGATATTTAGCAAGTAAATCTCAATATCTCTGTGGCCTAAGAGAAAAAAATAATCTCTGTAGAATATAAGATTTGTTATATTAATTCTTTCATATAATTAAATTTCATCTCATGTAAATTTTTTATTTTTGTAATCTATAAAGAAAATTATATTACATAAAGCATTACCTACAACAGATGTATTTCTATAGTTTTCTTATTACTTTTGTTTATGTAATGTAACTTGATGGCCACTAAAAAATGTAGATTTTAGTTTTATCTTTTGAAATAATATTCCTTTCCCATTTAATATATTCTAATTTTAAATATCTCACCCTGATATGAACATTGCTACTTTAGGATTTGCTTGTTTGCATTAGATTGATAACATTTTGCCTCTTCTTTAATTTTTACTGTATGTCAGTTATTTATTTTGATAATGTAAATAATATAACTTTTTAACCAAGTTGAGAAAACACCAAATACATAGTGAAAGAAAGAAGAGGTCACTAATATCTTAACTCCACAGCCAGCTCTTGTTAATGTTTTTATATGTAATAGAAACCCACTTATGTGACATGTTTAGGATGGATGAGTTAATTGAAATAGTTGGTAAGAATAAAAAGCTATAAAAGTAAAACATCTATGTCTAAGTTCTATGTTAACATAAAACTTACAAAGCCCATTAAGTCATTGATGAATTTATGAACATGTACAGAACACTATCCATAAGATGATGATGACAATAATGACCGTGAGGATGACATTCCTCTCCTGAATACTTTTCATTTTTCCACTTTGCCTACAAAATTAAGTATCAAAACAGTGTTTTTGAAATGTTGGCCTTTGTTATCCCCTGTATTTTCTTTTGGGCCTGATTCTCAGGCCCCACGCTCAAGGTGTTTTAGATGTAAGTGGCTGTTAGATCACTTAGTAAAACTGCCTTGATGGGACCAACGAGGCCTTTCCTGGTTCAGGCAATCTCTCTCCCTCCCCCTCCCAAGGGGGTTTTCACTGTAATCATACTTGACTATTTGGAGTCTCTGGAGTTTTCAAGTTTATTTGTTAGCAGTGCTCTCTTCACTTGCACGCCCCTCCTGAATTTATCCATCTGTAATCTTCAATTCACTTGTTTACTCTCCCCTCTTGTTCTATTTCCTTTTGAAGCCATCAGTCATTGACAGACAGACTAGGAAATCATCTTCCCAATGCCACTTTATGCCAGCTCTAGAATGAGCACACACTCTCCCCTAAGAAATGATCAGAACAAGTCCCATAATGGTCCATGCACATTTAACTTAGGCACTGGGAGGTGTATGTGGTCCCACAGTCATCTCTTGTGAGTGGAACTCTTGCCTTTGTGCTGCTCTGACCTGTGCATGCCTCTGGTGCTACCCACACCCTTCCACTGTGTTCCCAAAGTGTGCTAGCTGATCAGCACTGCATCTTCAACCTCCAGTCTGTACGCCTCTTCTACCTCCCAGTATTAGCTGTACCTAGCTGTCCCATGAATATTCTGCATTCTCAAAGTAAAATATTTTCATAACAGCTTTGGTTGATAGCCTCTTTGCAAGCTCCTTTTCTGGCAAACAATTATTTCATCTTCTTTTTGCAATAAAAGTCCACTTCTACTCTGACCCTAGCATCATTATAATTTTCCATCTTGCTACTCTCTGGTGGCTGTCACCTGGTTTTCCCTTCATTGTTCACTGAAGACAATGTCTCTTTGTCATTAAAGATACCTATCTGTTATGTACATCTCTAATTTCAAGTAACTTTTAAGTCTAACAGAAACACACATGAACTTATTTTTTATTAGCTATAACAGGCACCCATTTCTGCATCTTACAGTGCACAAAATAATGCTTTCTGTGCCTGTTTACCTTGATTTATCTCAGTAAATTTCTCCAGCTTAGTTAATTTTGTTTAGTTCTCAATATAATTGCAAAATATTTTACATACTCTAGTTCCATAGCATTAATATTTTTGGTTACCTATTCTTATAAAGTCTATGCATATGTATATAAATCACATAATTCTATATTAAGTATTTTCGTTATCTAAACTTTTCTTTGATGTTAAACTGTTTTGAGCACAGGGGCTATGACGTCTCTGAGAACTTGTTCCAGATTTGTTTTCTTCCCAGAGCTGTGACAGGTAATAAAGAGGAATTTTCTTGAAAAACTTCCATTCTTTAGTTATTAAATCATGGAATTGTTTTTATCTTTTTTTCCTAAGGGTCCAAGTAATAAGACAGCAGTACCTTTCATTTCAGAGCAAATATGAAGATTTTTAAGATTGTGTTATTGTATAGTCAAGAAGGATTGCTATGGAGACTAAAGAGCACTTTCAAGCTAGAATAACTTCTCTGAATTAAGAAGAATACTGAAGCACTTGTCCTAGATAAGAGCCCGTGTGAGTTGCCTAAGCACTGACTGTGTGTTTTGCGGAGCACTATTTTGCAATGTCATCCCACAGCCAGCTCTCTTAACTTAGACCTTGTAAATCCAATGGAAAAATCCAGAAGGCATTTTTATATACAGATGAAAATTTCCACTCTGTGGTACTTCATTTCTCTAAATGATGTTCGCTGCCCTTTGTCTTAAACTCTGGAGAGCATGACTGGAGGTTTAATTACGAAATCCTAATGGAATATTTATAAAAAATATTAAGTAATCAAATTATCATTATTTAGCTTGACATTTGGTCTTTCCCATCTTACATCTTTGATTACACTCTCTTATGCCCTTTTCTTACATTATTAGAAATGCTTCATAATGTCAAGGTCAGAAAAAGTCTAAATTGTTTCCTAGGAAAATGACTACAGAATAGCTTATGGAATTTTAGCAGTATGAACAAAACAATAAGATGTGGGATTAAAAATACATAAAGATACTGCCTTTGAAAATTTATCATGATGTCCCTCTTCTATAACAGCACAAGCTGCCCCCGCCTTAGCCTCTGAAGGAGGCAGTACAAGTAGCAGCTCTCTGGCAGAAAGGAAATAGCAAACAGGTCCTTGTAGCTACAGGCATGCTCTCAGCTAGGCACACTGCTGGAAATATATTGATCAATATAATTTCAAGTAACGATGGTGATTCTTAGCAATTCAGCTGTAGTGAAAACTTTACTTAAGCATTTAAGTAACTGAGGCAAAAGAGTAAAACTAGCATTTATTGAGTACAGAATTATAGGTGTAGGAGATTAATGGAACAGTAATCAGCAAAGTTTTATTCTATAAACTGGTTCTTGCAGAGTGATACTGAATCCCCAAAGAATAACTTCCTACACTGTATTATGCAGACAAAATTAAGAACTATTTTTACTAGTACAGAACATTTGCCAAGTAAATATTTGTGTAATAACTGTAATCAGAATAAAATGTTTCTATGATTTTATAGCATTATTCCTCTGTGTCATGTATGAATGAAAAAATTACTTTGATTTTTAAATAGACTAAATTTCTATTTTTTTCAGAGGTGGAAACTTTTATGTACTTACATCCTAAGTATTCAGATACTTAAGTATATACTTAAGTATATATGCTGATATTTATATCAGCATATATAATCTATATTTTGAAGTATTATTTGAACAATTCAGTGTGAGAAACATACTTGGTCAAATTATTAATTTTGAGGGAATTATAAAATTGAGGGAGTTATACTAAAATTTGCATGGTGAATGATTAGCTGTTACTTTATGGTAGTTTTATGGGTAGTTTGAATTTTAGGTTCAAGTTGGTTTTATAGACTTAAATATAGTAATAGAAACATTTGTGTCACATTTGGTCAAATGCATTAGAACAGTCTTTCTTTTTTTAATTGTTATTTAATTACACTTGTCCCTGTTTTTCTCCCATTACTCTCCCTTGCCCTACCTACCCCCACCTGCCACATTCAATTCCCACCCCATCAGTTGTTTTTGTCCATGTGTCCTTCATACATGTTCCTTGACTTGACCCTTCCCCTTCTGTCCCCCATTACCCCCTTCCACTGTCCCCTCTGGTCACTGTCAGTTTGTTCTTTATTTCCATGTTTCTGGTTCTATTTTGCTCTCTTGTTTGTTTTCCTGATTAGGTTCCACTTACAGGTGAGATCATATGGAATTTGTCTTTCACCTCTTGGCTTACTTCACTTAGCACAATGCTCTCCAGTTCCATCCATGCTGTCACGAAGGGTAGGAGTTCTTTCTTTCTTTCTGCTGCATAGTATACCATTGTGTAAATGTAGCACCATTTTTTGATCTACTTATTTACTGGTGGGCACTTTAGTTGTGTCTAGCACTTGGCTATTGTAAATTTTGCTGCTGTGAACATGGAGGTGCATAGGTTCATTTGAATTGGTATTTCAGGATTCTTAGGGTATAATCCCAGCAGTGGAATTACCAGGTCAAAAGGCACTTCCATTTTTAGTTTTTTTTTTGAGGAAATTCCAAGCTGTGTTTTGTTGGGAACCGCTCTGCCTGGTCTCAGGAGCTATAAAACCCTATGGCTAAGGCAGAGTGAGCGACCTTTGGAATGTGAGCACGAAGGGCTCAAAGGAGACAAAGCTTATCTCTTTGGCAGGAGCACTGCTTTTGCTTCATCCATCTCTGGCCCCCAGTGCTTGGTCAGTTAGTCAATGACTGGTAAGACCCCTCAGAAAGGGGGGCAACCTAAGCCAGACACGATCACTTGGGAGGCCCTAAAGGAAGGACTTGGGGGGGGCTGCAGCAAAGAGGGGGTGATGGACCCTAGGTCCCCAGCTATTATGACATAGCCTGAGTCCTCATTCTGTTTGCAAGAAGTCTCCTAATCTCTTGGTTGCCTTACTTCCCCTTCCTGACTTAAGCCTGAGACAATGCCTTACACCTGAGACAATGCTGGTGGTGGATATTACCCTGTGTTGGAAAGGGTAGGTTCCCTAGGGCAATCGGGCCTAAGAAAGAATATGTAAAATCCTGTGAAACCTGCTTTATTTAGAATGCTCTCAATTAAATAAAGGTCCAAGCAAGAAGTGAGTTTGTTCATCAAAGTTTTATAGCTCCTTAGCTATCTGACCCTGACTCAAAATAGGCCCTTAGAGTTCTTTGTTATCTATTGTTTGACCCTTACTGCCTGACAATGATTAATGAGCTTTATCTGTATTTCTGTGCAAAACAAACCCAATAAAAGCCCATTGAGGAAAAGGCTCTTGGCCCTTCTCCTTTGAGAGATTAGCCACCTTTCCTCCTCAAGCAGATCATGTCTTGGTAGCATTATTTTCATCTGTGGTAGCCAGGGGGCTCTGCAGGTGGAGCCCCCCACAGTTTTCCACAGTGGCTGCACCAGTCTGCATTTCTACCAACAATGAGTTTTTCTATACACTGTTGAAAAAGCAATGCTTCTTTGTATGTGCTGTTTTATAAATGGATCACACTAACAGAAAATTGATCAGTACTCTCCTTTGTACAGACCTGCATACATAAGACTTTGCAACAAGGATGCCAAATGGGTACATATTTGAAACTTCATTTATATATCAGACCTTATTTTATTTTCAGCTTGACAAAAATATGCATAATAATATAGAGGATTAATAATCAATAATATGTGAATTATTATGTTTGAAATATACATTTATCTAAATAGAAAATAATAAAGAGGGAAAAACAGTTGGAACAGCTTAAAGGGAAAGATGCAAATTTTTCTTTAAGATGTTTACAAAAGGCCCTGGCTGGTGTAACTCAGTGTATTGAGTGTGGGCTGTGAACCAAAGGGTTGCCAGTTTGATTCCCTGTCAGAGCACCTGTTTGGGTAGCAGGCCAGGTCCCCAGTGGGGGCCATGTGAGAAGCAACCACACACTGATGTTTTTTTCCCTCTCTATCTCCCTCCCTTCCCCTCTCTCTAACAATAAATATAATCTTTAAAAAAAAAGATGTTTACAAAGGGTATGTCAATGTGATAGCTCAGGAAATTATGTCCAGTAACCTGCTAAAGCAATAAAACAGTCTACTCTATATTAGAGTCTGAAAATTAAGTCTTAAACTGATCTTCAAGAGACTGGACGGGCTACATGCTTGTCAGTTTTATTAGCAGTAAGAAACATATAACTCTTACATTGTAAACATGTTCAAAACAAGTTACTGGTGCTTATTCCTATCCCTAAATCATAA
>PVKM010007447.1:0-41465 GCA_004027735.1 Carollia perspicillata | reverse complement strand
TCCAGCCCCCTTATTCCTCCTCTGGCGGGGGGGGGGGTGTACCACATGACTAGCAACTTGCCAGGGGAGGTCAGGAGAGGGTCCAAACCACATGACCAGCAATATGAAAAGTCAGGGGTCTAAACCACATGACCAATGATAGACTAGGGAAGGAAAGTTCACCTTGGTGGGGGAGGTCACACCTACAATTGTCTGTTACTAGAAAGCTGGGGCTTTCCACCCTGGTGGCCTTTTGTACCTCACCTGGGGTTCCTACTCCACTCATGTTGTTCCTGCTAAATCAGATTGGAGACAGATAAGTATTTTTAAAATTCAATTTGGGTCCTTAAGCATTTACTGATCATCCTACTGTAAGTATCAATTATCTGTTGACACAATAATTCTGCATTAACAAAGTTAAATGACTTCAAATATAAACATTCATTTAACTCTCAGGCTTATGGCTGGGTGATGCAGGGTGGCTCCTTGTCCTGGTCTCGGCTGAGGCTTCTCAATTGGCTTTGAGGCCTGAAGAGCTCCAGAGGGTGCCCTTAAGGAAGGAGTCATATTTAGCTCTGATTTTTAAAGATGATCAACTGAAAAGGCAGATGTTAATAGAAAATTTGGGGTCAGAAAAACAAAATTTGGGGTGTAGAGGAGCATGTTTTAGGGCATTCACTTTGGATAATCATAATCTTTTGCTTTTGTTTGCCTAAGATCATAAATTGTTAAAAACACAGAATTTGATAATGCCAATATCCTCATTTAAAAAAAAATTGCAGTTGAGTATACTTAAAGATTGTGTTGCCTTTATTCAGTGATTCATGGAATCAGGTGGTTTCCCACCTAGCAAATAAATACAAAGGAGCTTCTGGGAGCCGTATAAAAATGAAAGACTTTCCCAGGCAGCAGGTGTGGGGCTAGGAAGTTCCTACCAAAGAATGGATTGTTCGTGTCATCTTCCTTTGAGGACAGCAGGGGTCTCTCGGGCAGATTACCTCACTGACCAGTGCTGATTACAGTGCTGACCAGATGGACTGGTTCAATATTCTACTCCTGGGGGAGGTCAACACTCTAATTAAGTTAGGTGGCGTTAAGTCTTGGTTTGGTGATGTGGGCTTAACACAAAGTGACTAGAGTTTGGACCTGTTGACTCTCTTTTAATTCCCCAAACTTACGTTAAAATAATTTTTTATGACAATAATTTGGGTGGGTCTTGAGGTTATTATGCTAAGTAATGTAAGTTAGCTGGAAAAAGACAGATACCATAAGATTTCATTCATACGTGGAATATAAAAATGAAAACAAAACAAGCTCACAGAGGCAGACGGCAGATTGGTGGTTAGCAGAGGGAAACGGGGTGCAGGGAGGGAAACAGGTGATGGGGCTCGACTGTGTGATGTGGACGGAAACTAGACTCCTGGTGGTGAGCATAAGGCACTACATACTGTTGTTGATTTATAATGTTGTACACCTGAGACTCATATAATGTTATAAGCCAATATCTCCTCAATAAAAAGAAATTACAAAATAAAAAAATATTTTTTCATATACAAATTATGAAGGGTCTACTCAAGTCGTGATCAACTAATATTTACCTCTTCCTAATTCCTTAAGCATTTAAAAAATTTTAGTAGGTTTCTCTCTCTTTTTCTTCTTTTGTCATTTATGATGTCATCAGTTGGTGAAACATCCAAATATAACAATAGTTTAGACCTGTAGGGGACCGTGAAACCATTTAGTCCAACTTTTATTGATAAAGGAAAACAAACAAACAAACAAACAGGAGCTCCTGTGGACTTGCCCCAAGTCACAGAACAGAGGAGTGGGAAGCACGAGACTAGAACACTGGACCCTTGGTTTCCATTCTAGTGGTTTCCTCTGTTGTTAATGTTGTTGTTGGGATTTTCTCTATGTTCTCTAGAAAATGAATCAGTGATGGCATTTGCATAGTGCCTTATAAGACACCTTCAGATACTTTTTTTAAGTTTGTGGTCGAAATGAAAAGCCGACAGAATCTGATACAATAGTTAAGTATTCTAATCTTTTGGTCTCCTTTGTAAAAAAAACAAAAAGGAATTATAATGTTCTGTTTCAATAGAATTGTTCTGCCAACAATAGAATTGTTGTAAGTGGTAAATAAATTGCTACAGTATAATCACTTAGGCACATGTTAATTCTTTTCTATTTTTATCATTGTCAATATTGTTATTATTTGTTATTGTTTGTGTCTACTTCACAGACCACACACAGATGCTGGATGGATGGGGTCAATTCCCTTGTTCAATTTTGTTGTGCGTGGGGGAAAGAGGAAGGCAGGTGCCCTTGGGGTGCTCCCTGTATGAGCTCAGGGATTTCAGCCTCTGATCTTGTGTTTAGCAAAAAAAGGGGCCATGTTATTTTGTCATGTTTCCTTATTTAATGTTGGTAAGCAACTAAAAATAGAAGACTTGAAAGAAGGTCATTTTGTCAACCACTGCTCTCTGTATCATTCTTGGCTCCCATTGCTCTAGGGTGCTGCATTTTAAGAGTAAATTATTTGGTGCCTAAAAGGAAATGGAATTTCTCATGGAGGAAGGATTTCTAAACAAAGGGATAACTTATAAATATAGCTCACTGAAATAGCCATCACAGTGAGCTTGCAGTGAAACAAAATATGAATTTACCAAAATATACCATTGGAAAAATTCCTAAACCCTGTGGTTTGTTGTTTTATAGAAAGGAAACCACTCCTAAGTGTTGCACTGTGTTAAAATAAACCAGCAACCGAGGGAACCTGAGAAATGAAGCTTCCAGAAGCAGACCAACCCAAGAAGCCCCCCTTCCTGTTCAGCTGTATTGCAGCTCCAGCCTTCACCCCCCTCCCGCCCCCTCCCCGGGTGTCACCCTCCCACACTGCCATTCACCTCTCTGCAGCCATTTAGCTCATGCAAGGGAATAGCAGAAATATCCAGGGTTGGTCTTTGTTGAGTTATTCTGAAAACGATACAGGCAGAGCTGAGAGAGCATGCTTAGCAGGGATTTAATCTTTCTGGAGTCACCCAAGTTAACCGTGAAGATTAGGGCTAAGGAATTGGCTCAGGGACATACACACAGGCCGACATACACAAAATCTCAGGGACAGCTTCAGGATGCGGTGGGCTCCCGGAAGCCTGTTTCGGGACTTGAGTGACTCACCTGTGTTGTGAAAGTCGACAGTGTCCTTGGCTTTCCTCCTTGCCAAGCTCTCTTTTGAGAGCGAAGTGTGAAGAAAGGATTTAAATGTAGTACTTGAGGATGGATCCAGTCCAGAAATTGCTAAAAGCTGACTCAGTATAGTTTTTGGGGGCCCACCTTTTCTCCACTCATTAAATACGTGAAAGGTCAGATTCTCAGCTATTTATGAACCAGGAAAGGAAAAGGGAAGCAAAAAGGAAAAGACCTGCCTCTTGAGTGACACTGTCACCTCCTTACAGTGCCATTTGGCCATGTTTTTCGTCTGTCCAAACAAAACAGAAGAACTATATATATTTTGTAAGCAATTGTAAAGGTGGACATTTCTTTCTGATGCTAACCCACTCAGGTCTTACAAAAGGATCTCTGTTCTATAGAATAGTCCCATTGTGTAAGAAGACCTTATTCAAATGTAAATTTTAAGGCATTCTGGGGAGAAATTCTTTGAGGAGAAATTGGATTAAAAAGAGTAATAGAAAAAAATGAAAAAGGTTAAGGATAATAAGGATAAGTTGGAAAATGCGTGCTGGATGATGCCATTTGATTTGATTTCCCCCCCTCCATTCTGTACTTTAAAATATAGAAATTTGCTTGTAGGTGAAAATGCCTTGCTTTAGTTTTTTTTCCTAGGGGTTTGTTAATAGTCACATCTTGCTTCACTTTTATTGTCTTTATTAAAGCCAGCTGATTACCATATTTCGATGTGTATAATGTGCACCATTTTGCCCAAATTTTTGAGGGAAAAATAAGGATGTGCATTATACCTGGGTAGTAGTACTAACTCCACATCTATATAATTCTATTTTTAATTCTTTTATTTGTGCTTATGTGTTAAAAGTATAACTCTAGAGAGCAATAATGCTATCTGTATGCAAAATAATGCCCTGGAATACAAATAATTGGTTTTGTTTCTAAACATAAATAAATAAAAAGTTGAATTAAAATGGAGGATTTTTTTTCCTGAAGTTTTGGGCCCAAAGCATGGGTGCACATTATACACGGCAAGATAAGGTGCGTGTCCTCTGTGTGGGTGTGTGGAGCTCCCGCTGCATGCGTGTGAGTACTCTGTGGCAGATGCAGGGTCTGCGCAGGTTCCTGCTCCACTGGAAGTCGGATTCTTATAACCTAGTTTGGTTCCAAAGGCCGTAGGCAGGTGAGAAGATTATCCATTACATGCGGGCAAGCTCTGATCCCCCCAGCAAGGCTTACTGACTTTGTTACCTTGGATAAATGACTTCATTTCACACAGCCTTGGCATCCTCAGTTCTCAGGGTTGAGACATTTGTGAAATGTTTTGTGGCTGGAAGACACTGTACTTCTCAAATTGCATAGGTAAATAGACTCCTACTTTGATTAAAATCATCCCAGTGACTGGTACACTGGCCAGAGTGCCTGGCTTATTGGGGTAGATAGGACAGTCATATTCAGAGCTCTTAGTGCTAGTAGGTCTTGTTCCATGTATGATTTCATTTATTAGTCATAACTGTCCTGTGAAGTAGATGCTATTATTATACCCCCTTTTACAGGCGAGAAAAATAGATGTGCAGGGAGGTCAGAAAACTTGCCCAAAGTCTTTCACAAAGGAAGCAGCAGAGCTAGGGGTTGAAATCCAGGTGGTCTGACTCTGGAAGCCACACTCAGTCTCTTCCGGCCTTCCTCAGAGCTGCAGCGTATTCACGTGAAGAGAACGTTGATGTGGGGTTCACTCTGGCACTTATTGGAGATTTTTTTCTTTTCTCTCTCAGGTATCTGACAACAAGCAGTAATAGAAATTTCCTGCTTACCATGAGGCCATTCTTGAAGAGGGCCATTTTGGTCATAAGTTATGTAAGTACATATATGCTTTCGAAATATCTGACAAGGGATGTTTCACTTTAACTTAGCTCAGAGGCGTGATCCAGATTATTTAGTAGAATCAGCAACAGAGTCTAATACCTTGATGTTAGGGTCAAAGAGTTAACATGCCAGAAGTGTTAGAAAGCATTGGAAGGGACATGAGAAAGAATTTTAGGGACACGCGAATGCCATGACACAGACAGTGCGAACTACGGTATTTTACAGGTTCCTTTCAGAGTGCTGATGCTGAGTCGTCTTGGCTGAGTTGTCACCCCTGACTGTATCAGTGATCCGTGGCGGCAAACCAACTACCCCACAATGGAGTGGCTTAAAACAACCACTTCCGTATTTCTGGCCTCAGCGCTATAGTCTGGGCAGCATCTAGCTGGATGGTTCTGCTCATTATGATTTTTACTGGGGGTCACTTAAATCGTGCCACTGGCAGCTGGGCTGGGTGGTCTCTCTGGGATATCTCATCGTCTAGGCCCCTCGCTGTGGCCGCTCTCACTACCAGGACCACCAGGCCTTCATGGCAGCATGGCAGCTGGGTTCTCAGAGAACAGCCCGAAAGTTGCAGGGCCTCTGTAGGGTCAGGCCCAGGACTGACGCAGTGTACCTTCTACCACTTTCTGTTGGTTGATGCAAGACAGTAGACCAACCCAGATTTAAGCGGGTAGGGCAGTTGACTCCATTTCTTGATAGGACAAAGGAGGATGCTTCTACGAAGATGATAGGAATTCTTGGTGGCCGCCTTTGGTGACTGTCACATTAATCATCCTTTTATGTTGTTGGATGTTTCTATTCAAGGACATTAGGAGACCAATCTCTTATGCTGTTGCTGTGTCTCATAAATTCCCTGTCAAGTTAGAATAAGGTTTGACAGGAAACTTATGAAAATGACTTTGAATTTATTGTTAACAATGTGAGTTTTTTTCCGCAACCCAGAAGTATGTTTATGGAAGAAGATAAGTGTGAAAATACTGAAGGAGGTAGCGAGCTTTGACTGGGGGATTTCAGAAGAGGGCGCAAAACATGTCTGTCAAGAATTCCCCAGCATCTTTGCAGCAGGACAGCACCAGTTAGTGATAAAATTCTGTTGAGTATCACAAAAAACATTCCCCGAGGTTGTTGAAATAACCCTTCGTGAGTGTTCTGCTTTGTGGCATTCAAGAGTTGCAACATTTCCAAATTTGATCATTCAGGATTCAGCAGTATTACCTACGATATTTAAATTAACTTTTTTTGAGGTTATGTGAGTGGGACTATTATGAAATTGGGCAGTGCAGACCAATGGCACAGGTTCAATTCCTGGGTCGTACAGTTTCCCAGTAAGTTACCTAGTATATTCACTAGTAAATGTGGGATACTGACAGCTGGTGGTAAGAATTTGCTTGCTGCTCCCGCCTCACCTTCATTGTTCACTCTTCTTCCCCTGCTATTTCCATGTTTCCAACTCATTTTATGTTGTTAGATTTTTATAGAAATGCTCACTAGAAAAAGTGTTTGCAAAACAAAATATTTGTAAAGCATCTAGAAATATCCTCCAGAAAGGTGGGTCTTGCGCCCCCAAGTGATGGTTTTCTTACTGAACCTTCTTTTCCCTGAAGGTGATTGTGGTTTTGTACTTCCGCCTGTGGATAATGGGAGGGTCTATGCCCCTCTTTTCAGAGCAAGATAATCCAGCCTCATTTTCGCCTTACATTCTTACAAGGTTAGTGGAAATACACTTTTGTAACTTTACCTGGTATCTGTTAAATTCTTTTGTAGTCTCAAATGATGAGTTGGATTTTAAAAGAAGGAGGGTTGGTGTTCTGTTCAGGTTGTGGGGGAAAAATAAACTATTTATACATTTGGAATGCTTTTCAAAAAATGGTGCAGTTTTGTCATATCATTGCTTTTGTTTTCATAATAGTGTATATAGATGTGTGTGTTTATTCAACAAGCATTTTATTAAGCACTTATCATCCATAATAAATATCTAGTGAGTGACCCGTGTGAGAAATGTTATAGAACAATGCACAGAGTTGTATGGAGGTTGATTGGACATCATAACAGTTTGTAAGATTAACATGTGTGGGGAGGTTTGAAGTGGCAAACAAAAATGAACGACGGTTGCTGCTAAGAGACAGCCAATTGTAGTTTACCATGCATCTGTAAGAGATGTAGAAGTATTGAATCAAGAAGGGATGTTGATCAGTGAATCTGGTTCATTGAGAAGACTTTTAATACTTTATCTATTCGGTCTTCTGTGATACTCTGCTTGATGCTTTCAGATATAATTATATTTGACAATATTAATATATTTTCTTCAGGATAGATTGTTGCTATGATATTTAAACATTATCATGCCCTGTTCTTAAATTTTTAAAGTTTTATGTACTTAACATCTAATATCATTTTCATAAATAGCAACTTTCAATTTTGGGAACTTTGCAATGATATATAGTCCTAAATTAAAACTTGGCTTATGTAGCCATTTCTATTTTGGTTTACGTGTATCTCTTAGGGACAACACATTGCTGAATTTTGTTTTTATGCCAGGGTAGTAATCTTTGCTTTATTTCCTTCATTTACCTTATATGTATTAATTGGTAATTTTTAAATTTTCTTTGCCTTGTGTATTTTTATTGTTCCTAGTCTTTTCTACCTTTCTTTAAAAACTATTTTCTACTCAAAAAGGATACCTTTGCAACTAATTATACCATTTTTATAGTAGATATTCTGTCACAATTGTTTTCATTACTTACAACATGTATATGCATTTAAAATTTCTTGCATATACCTTAAGAAATCATATGGTATTCAGCCTCAAAGTCAGCTTATTCTTCTGAGGGATGACTATTAATTTACCACAAAACTGTCAACTTACTCTTGTAATGCATATATATTGTTGTAGGAAGGAAGGTTACTTTTGGTCTGTGGTTTACCTTTTTAACCTATTTGGGTTACAGTCTGTGTAAACAGTCACAATGAGCATTTAAAAAAATCTGATGACATTGAAATCCTAACTTTTAAAAAATAATATTCTTTATGTTTGCTCTTTGTCCGTATGGTATCGTAAGAGGAGAAAACATCAGAAACAGGACAAATGGAAGCACAAGGGCAAATGGGAAACGAACATGCCCATAAAAACGTCTGCGTAGCATCTGCAGCTGTTTCGCAGTCGGGCTGCAGCTAGACACAATATAATGAAGTGTTCCTGCTTCGTGTCTCTTTTTGCCTTTTCTGCCAGTTTAAAAAATACCGTTTTTTATGGAAAATATCAAATTTGCTCAAAGGTGGGGAAAATGGCATAAAGAATCTCCACATACCCTTCATCCAGTGTCAGCGATCATGACTCGTGGCCGGTTGTTTCCCTCACACCCCTGCCCACTTCTTCTCCTTGCTCTGAAGCAAATATCAGACATCACCTCCATTTATATGCATGCATTTTAGTGTATGTTTCTAAAGATAGGAACCCTTTAAAAAAAGAAGCACAATACCATTATCATACTTTAAAAACGAACAGTTCTCTAATATCATATATACCATCAGTGTTTCAATTTTTTTGTCTCATGATTAGTTATTTTTAATAGTTGTTTGTCTGAATTAGCATCCAAACAAAATCTGTACTTTGTTTGATCCGTCTTTTAAGACTTATAATTTGATCGGTATCCCTCTTCTTTCTGCCACCTGTCCTACCTGCAGCCTACCCCCATCCCACCCCCATTATTTGTTGAAGAAACTGCCATCCTTGTTCCTGGGAATCTGCATCATCCCGGAGTTTGCATACTGCAACTTTGTGGTATCATTGAGCACGTTCCAGCATTTTCTGTGTTTGGTATAACCTGGTATAATAAAGGGCATGATCAGATTCAAGTTCATTTACTGATTTTTTTGACAAGACGACTTCATAGGTGGTGGTATCCATCAGAAGGACCTCTGGCTGTTAGTCTTACTTTCTGTGATGTTAAAATTAATTAGTGGTTCCAGGCATCTGATTTAGCCTGATCCATTCATTAACTTTTCACCTAATATTTTTTTACAGCCATTTATAGTCATTGCTTGTAACTGTTGTATCAAGAAAAAGAGATACTATTTTTCAAAGTAATTTTTAGGACCTGGAATATAACTGAGTGACAAAGCTGAGTGATTTTCCTGCTAAATTTGATGGTTCAGCGTTCTTCCTTAAGGCTGTCACAGAGAAGCATACTGAGCTAAGAATTCGGTAGGTTGGAAGCTCTGTGAAAAGTAGAAGCACAAAGTGACCCAATCATCTTTCTAGGGCATTGGCCTTTTTCTTGTAAGACAATTTCTCAGGCCCAAACCTAGAAGGGATAAAGCAATTTTTTGTTTGCATTTTTGTTAAGTGACAAAGCTTGTAGCATGTATAACATTATGGGTACACTAAAATTTTATTAAAAATAACAGAGAGGAGAGTGTTGAGAAACACCGTTGCAATAACCCCATTCCTTCAACCCATTTCTGTGTTTGGACTTGAGAGTTGGGCCAATGAATAATCTCCATCCCCAAGCCTCATCTGATCATCGTTAACCATTTTCAACTGCCAGCCTTGGAGGAATAAAAGTCAAGGGAAGGAGATCAGTGGGGATGGTCTGGGAAGGATGTGCCAAATTAGTAGCTACCTATTGAAAGGATTTCAAGGTGATTTGACTCATCACACTCGAAGGTAACTTAGAAATTCTCTAATCTACCCACTTTGCAATCCAAGAGTCCTTCCAAAAGAATCCGAGAAATAGGGGAGGACTTTTCTTTACAACCTGCAGTCTTACGGTGCTCATCTCATTCTGCTTCTTTAATTCTGTGCATCATATTTTCACTATTGGATTGTACATTCTTTGAAAACAGGGAAATTATCTCATGATTTTGTTTAATCCCATCTAGGATGTCAAAGATAAACACAGCTGGACATTAGTTAAAACAGTGAAAACAGAGTTTACTCAGTAACTGCTGACAGCGAAGGGAAGAGCTGAGGACCATTCAGATTTGTGCACAGCTGATCGGGCGCTTTAAAGGGAGAACGAGAGAGTGGCCAAGCTGGGACTCAGCAGAGTCAGAGAGGTGACAAATGACACAGATTGGTCAGTGTGACCGTGATTTGGCTGGCTGAGCCTGCCGGGAATATTCGAAGTGAAGATTTGTCCTCCCAAAGAGACTTGGAGACGAGGCCTATCCTTCCTGATGATGGCATTTTAATGCAGTAGCTGTCAGGTCCTTGAGAAAGACACTTCTGAGTTGTAAGACATACATATTCACAACTATAAGCCCACTGTAGTAAACACTCTATAAAAAGGGAGGGCAGAGGCCTCTCCTCAGGTGTTAGCTAGAACAAACAGCAAATTTTGGCAGTGATGAGTTTTCTCAGGCAAGCATTTTAGTGGGAGGCTGGCCCATCCTAGGAATATGGCCTCAGGCTGCTGGGTGCAATGCTCGGGTTTGGTCATCTCCTACTGCAGAGGTTAGGATGCAGTCTGTCATGTGCCGAGACTTCTGCAGTTGTCAAGGGTCAAGAACACTACTTAAGGAATTTGTGCTGACTGAATATTTAAATAAATTCCATTTTCTCTACCCCAAATGGAAGGGGTTCAGTTAGAATGTTTTCTACTTTGCTGCAGTGCCGAGACATAGCCAGGAAACATAGTAACACCCCCATTCGTGTTTTCCTTCGTTAGCAAGGACCTCGGTTCTTACCTCCTCTTGAAGGGTAGTTCCTCCGTTTGTGAATAAGATACTTTATCCCCCTACCACAACTATTTTGATTTTTTGGAAATAATTCAATATGGATCAACTTGCTATAAAATGATAATCAATCTGTGATTATAATTATTAAATATTTTCATATCTACTACTGGATTTTGGGTACTGTTAAAAACAGACAGTTCAAATGTCTCTTACCCAGGGACTCCTACCCAGTGGGGCAGCATTTCTCTCATATGCTTTCATCAAACTTTTCCTTCAGAACATTTATCTCAGATCATAATGTCTTTATTTGCATGATAATTTTAAAGTATATGTCATGGAAGCTAGGTCAATACTTATTCACCTTTGAAAGGCCAGCATCTACCACAATGACTAGAAACTATTTGATATCTCCAAAATGATTGATTTAATGACTAAAGAAACACCTTCTGACTGTGTCTTTTCCTATAAGATAATGTTGACAGTGTAGAAATGCTGTTTAATAGAAACGGGGTGAATGAGTGTTTACAGAATGTCATGGGCCTTGAATCACATTTCAGCGAGTCTTCTTCTCTTTGTAGATTCCTTACGTATTCCTACCTCTTGGCCTTCAACATGTGGCTCCTGCTTGCACCTGTGACCCTGTGCTATGACTGGCAGGTTGGCAGCATTCCTCTGGTGGAGACCATATGGGACATTCGGAATTTAGCCACCATCCTTCTGGCAGTCGTGATGGCCTTACTGAGCCTGCACTGTTTAGCTGCCTTCAAGGTAATTTTCTTAAATGTAAATGAACTCTGCATTTGACAAGATATAATCTATAGTCATTAATGCTTTATTTCTCAGCTGGAGGTCTGGGTCTGAATTGAATCTACTCTTTTGTCTGAAAAACTTTATGTATTTAAAATTTTCCTGGTAGACAATATATATTCTAAAGACCTTAATGTGTTTAACAGACCATGGTCACCTTAATTATATTTCTTCTGCTGTTTCTACTGACCCTGAAGAAATTAGATCTGATATTTAATGCTTGCAAACAAGATATGTTTTTCCTGCTGTGGTTGGTTACTTTTTGAAGTAATTTGTTTGACTTCATGTAATGTTAAATGAGAAAATAATAATATATTCATAAGTGCTTAAATTACATTTAAGACTCTACTTCCAATGATGACTGCCTGCCTCAGTTGGGTGATACTCACTTAATAAAAAAATGATATAAAGCTAGAAAAATGATTGACTGCAACTACTTCAAAGTGCTGAAAGACAGCAAAGAACTTGAAAATGTTTACTTGTGAAAAATTGCTGATGAATTGGGTAAGATACCTGAGGGTCTTCTCATCCTCCCAGTCCCCCACCATCGACCCGTGTTAAAAACTGGTTGACTGGTTAGGGAAGCTGATTTGCTTTGGGACAGTATCAGAGCAGCTAGAAATTTAGCAGGGAGATTTTGGAAGCAAAGAGCTATGTGAGGGCTGAGATCATACGCTCTCTAGGCATTCATGGCCGACTGCCTAGCAGCACGCGTGCATGGTATCCCCTAGGGAGCACAAGCAAACTTGAAAGCCTGGGGAGACTACTTATTTGCTGCAAATCTGAATGAATTCCTCAACTCATATATAGTTTGGGTAGCAGAGAGTAGACAGTTCACTGGCATAAGTTGTTTATATATGCCCTCCATTGAAATCATTGGCTGATCACAAACTGTGCAGGCACTAGAGAAATACCCCAGAGATTCAGGGAAAAGAAAAAAAATCTGAGCAAAAATTTTAGCTCTCTGTAGAAAAACAAGTTTTTCAGTTTCACTCCAGGCAAGTTAATCATATAATAAAACAGGAAAACCAGCATATTTCAGAAGAAGAAAATAGAACAGAGGCACTACAATGCATGGCATACAATATCTAGTTTTTAATATTACTGAATATGGGAAGAAACAGGAGTGTGGCCCAAACTCAGGAAAAATAATACTAAAAAAAAAGGAAAACAGAAAATAATTGAGATTCCCTATCTGAACTCACATTTACATGATCAATGGACTCTTAACAAAGTTACTGAGAAAGAATAGTCTTTTCAATAGAAGATACGGAAATAATAGAGGATCTGTCATTCTTCTGTGTTGTCAACCCGGGCTCTGGAGGAGGGGGACATAATATAATCTGCCCTGTTACAATTGTATTTATTCCTGCTTGATTTTTTAATTAATATTTTAATAATTGACTTTACAAAGCTACAAATTAACATATGTAATTAACACATGTAATGAATAAAACAGCAGGTTTGTTATTCCTCAATCACTCCCTCCAACCCCACCCTCTGTAAGCTTCCTTTAAACATTTGTTCTTATACGTTTTTACACTCACTAAAAACAAAAATTCTTTCTTTATACAAGTAAGTTAAGTTAGATACCATTACAAATTGCAGGTTCTTTCAGACCACTGCCACGCCGAGTAGAAGTACCCCTGTACGTAAGCAGTTCCGGAGTAGATGTTTGACTTTCAACCAGCTCTCGTCTGGGATGGAGTGGGAGAACGAGGCTACAGACTCTGAGAGACTTCTTGCTGAACTAACTGCAGGAATAACTTAGAGATTGTCGCCCCGAGTGCCGTGGCTCAGTTAATTGGGTGTCATCCCGCAAAGTGAAAGGTTGCAATTGGATTCCCAGTCCGGGCACATGCCCAGTTTGCGGGTTGATCCCTTGGTTGGGCTACAGATAAGAGTCAGCCGATCGATGCTTCTCTCACTCTCCATCCCCTCCTTCTACCCCTCCTTTCCTTCCCTCCCTCCCTCCTCCTCTTTCTAAAAATAAATAAAGTCTCTAAAAAGTAAATACATAAAAAGATTGTTTCTAATGTTTCCTATTTTTGTGGCATAAAATATTTAAGACCTCAAGGAGTAGTTTATTATTTATCATAGAAGAGTTCACTTGGCAGCTCTAGGAATTTAAATGTAGAATTTGTCTTATTTTATGCCTCTTCTTCATCCCTTGACTCACTAGCAATACATTGAATTTATATAATATAGCATAGATAACAATCTAGAGATTCATTTCTGGATTGAGTTCTTTTTAACAATGAATTTCAGAGTGAAGTAATTCACTCTTATTCTTTGCGATGAAGACAGTCACTCTGTTGGAATGTATGTACAGTAGAAAAAGAGAATATTTAAGTCACAAAGTCTGATTATTCCACTGTCTTCTGTGAGTAGTGAATGTTTATATGCCAGGACAACCACAGGCTGGACATGCACGTGGGTTTTTCTTTATGACTCGTACAGACCGTATGCCCGTCCGACGGTTGACCCGCAGTGAATGGCGATGTGTACCTGGAGAGCAGTCAGTCTGCTGGGGATGGCTGAGGGCAGTTAGTAGTGCCATCGGTCCTGCTCTCTGTAGCTGCCCCTTTCCCGTGTCCTCCAATGTGCTTGTCCTGCATTACGGAGCAAATGCTGTTAAATTATACCTAAGAGTAATTTATTTGTTATTGATTCTTGATTACATTCTCACAGGGTGTCTTATATTTTGAGGTATTTTTATAGCTTTTACAATCTTGTGGCGTGCTTGTAAAGGTAAAACCCAAGGAAAGAAGAAAGGGGTTAATGATACCCAACTTTCCTCATAATGACCTCAACACTGAGGTATCTTTTGAATCCCTTTTCCTAAGTATGGGGCTTTCAGAACTGTTTTGTTTTATTTTTAATTTTCGTAGGAGGGTGCACAGTTTCGTCCTAATCTATTCATAGCATTCCACATCATTCCTTGAACCTGACATGAATCCTAGGCTACATCTCTGGGCCCTAGAGAAGTCAAATTTTCATGTCTGCAGCAGGAGCAATCTGCAGCCTGACCAATGGAGGTGACCACTAGTGACAGCTTGGTGGAAATGGAGGGGTAGGATGGGGTGGGACTAATGTATCTGCTCCCCTGGGGGAGAAGCATTCATCTCAGGATCTCCCTTTGTGCGTGTCCCCAGCCTTGCTCAGTTAGCCCCCATGCTCATCTAAATCACAACCCCATCAATATACTGGCTAAAAGAACGACAGCTATTGCATGGACAAACAGCAAGCGTCAGCCTCAGGTCTCTCTTCATTCAAACCCCCCTATATCTCAGCGAGGAGACAGTGGAATGAGAGCCATGGAAAGTGATTATTTGCTCATCAACATTCTTACCTCATTCCAAAAAGGACTTGGAGCAGCTTGAGGGAAAAAATACAGTACAATGGGATAGACCAGGAGGTGGAAACAGTTTTTTCTTTTTTTTTTGCAAAGAACCAGATAGTAAATATTTGAGGCTATGCTGGTCATACAGTCCGTCCCAATTGTTCAGTTCTGCCAGTGCATCATAAATCAGCTGACCCCTGGTATAGGACATTGTGCCACCACAGACCCACACAATCGCATAGAACAAGCTTTCAGATTTCTGAAAATTATTTTACATTTTGTTCAGCCAAATAGTTGGCTAATTTATTGTGGCACATAGATTACTGTGGAATAATTTATAAATTCCAGAATAGCCATTATGTAACCTGGTAAAATAAGCATGTTGTTTTGATACACTGAATGGCGAGATAAAATTGAACTTAAGGAATTGAGGTTGTTTTTAATGGCAAAGGGCCCTGTGCCGATGTTGATTTTTTCTTTTGAATTTCTGATTATGTTCTCTTTCCAGTTCCTGTTCTCTACACACTCCATGTTCTCCATTCTTTTTCTGTCTTCAATTCATAAAAATCCTCCTCAGATTATGAAGAGTCCAATTTTTCTCACCCATTTAGAACCCATCTAACTTGTCCTGCTTTGGGACCATTGCAATCACCGACAGAAGAGGTCGATAATATCTTGGCACAGTTTGTGTATCCGTGACCACCAGTCAAGGGAGTGGCCATTGTCTGGGATGCCTCTCTGTTTCAGGTTTGGCCAGCCCAGTTGATCCAGCCTCTTGCCACTGTGCTCAGCTGGCTTCACCCCCTGCCACCTTTTTACCTATGAGATACTCCCAGATACTTGGGTCATAGCTTTCAAGGTCAGTAGCTGTAATCAACTTTAGCCCTTAGGTCATGCTCCAAAGCTGAGATTTCTGTTTATATCACTGTTATGATGAGAGTTTGAAATGACCTTACTGCTCCATCAGAGGCAGTGTTGGCAAATAGGAAAGTCGAGTCCACACCACATTGTAAAATAGAAGATATTTAAATACGCACGGGGACTGCCTTTTCCTACATACTTTTGTGTCATTGCTTTGCTATTTGTGATACAAATTATGGCTTACATTCTATCACCCTAATTTCACTTGGTAGTCTACTTTAAATGCGTGACTGCAAGCCTCAGACAGGAGCCAGTCCCACCTCTGTCAGAGGCAGCCGACATGTGCGCGGGGAGGGACACTGCCCAGCGTTCCAGGTTAAGAGTCCTGAGGCTGGAGGAGGGGAGGCTGGGCAGCGGAGGGATCGGCACTGAGCTGAGGCAGAGGCCAGGCTCTGCCGCTGACCTGCTGTGAGTCACTTCATTCAGCCTTGTTCTAGGGTCACAGGTGGTTGAACCAGTGTGAGCTATGTGACATTCAGCACAGTGACTGGCATATGTGAAGCATTGGGAACCTGTCAGGTGTCTTTACAGTCTTCGTTGTCATCATCACCATCATTGTGGAATTGTCCTAGCTTAATGTCAGGAGCCCAATAAAGGTTCCTGTTTTCCTGTTTCTATTTTGTAGGAAAAGAAGCATGAAAAGCATAGTCCCTTTGACTATTTTGACTGTATGTATTTCAATATGCAATCATGCTTCACATGATCAAAAATATGTGTAATGTACGGAAGATTGACTCTGCCCCTCCCCCATTATTCCCTCCTAAGTAACAGAGGCTAAATTCTTGACCTAAGAGCCAATGATAGTAATATTCTCAAGTTTTTAATGCTTTAGCTTATTTTGGAATTTGGAAGTAGGTATGTTCAAATGTATCAGAAACACAGAATCCTAACATAAAATGACTCTATTAGTTAAAAAGTGAATTTTTATCAAGGGAAAGGAAATAGTGACAAATATCACTGACTTATTTATAAATGAACATTGGAATTGCCACCTAAAACACCAAACAATGGAAATTTATAGATGTCTTTAAAGGTGTTTGAAATTTTAGCAAAAATAGGCAGGATATAAGAAATGATCATTTTCTTTTCTTTTTGTTTTTCTTAAAACTTACTGTCATTGCTGCATTTCTCCACCCCCCTCAGTGATGAGGACTGGAACAAAATGGACACCAGAAACACAACTTTAAATGCAGTGGCTACCTGAAAATAGAGCCCTCAAGCAAAGTCTTCCCAAGGCATTCCTTTTTGTCCATTATTAATATGTCACCTGTGAAGTCATTCTCATTGTACCCCGTCTGAACCTTACACAAATCTTTCTTCCTCAGGTTCTGTGTAACACACACTTCACTTACACCTGAGGTGCTTTGTTTGGCTTTTGATCTAGGCCTGGTTGGAGTTTTTTACATCATGAAATAGTTTGTTTTAATCTTTGCCTTCACAGGGCAGTTATGTTGTCACAAGTCACATTCTTTAATAGGAAAATGATTTACCTCTGCCTCTGATGTTTATACCTTAGTTAGAAGACTTGCTGAATTTATTAATGGAAGAATTAGTTGCATAATGGAAAAAAGGACTTTTTAGACATCACTGTTTATTGTTTTTCTTGATTGTACACTTTATGAGTCTCAACAAGATTTTATAGTCTATATTATTTGCTTTTATTCAAAATAATTGCCACCTTTTGAGTGATAATCTTAATTTGTAACTTTTTATTTCTTTTAACTTAATAATTCACACTCTCATAAGAGCAATTTATTACCATTTATACTGCTTCTGACTGTTTTAAACTCTTAAAAAGGTGAAAAGACATTTTAGTTATTCCTGGAGCCTTTCTGTCCTTAGTGTTTCCATTCAGGACATAAAATTTCTGTTTAAAGGAGCACACTTTTCTATCTTGTTTTAAGAAAACCATGAAGTATGTAATTAGGACTCTGAAATAAAAATAGCTAAAACAAGTCCCTCTAAACAGAAAGCCCATTGAAAATTACTTACTGTATCGGAAAATAAAAAGGAAACTGGTGATTGATTGCCCAGCAACTCTATAAAGCGCTGGCAGTTGTGATCAATACAACTGGAGATAATCAACCCTCATCCCCATAAACCCCTAAAATACCTTATTTTTACATGTTGCTTTGCCTAAAGAGGCAGCATAGAGTGTTAGAAAGAAAGCAAGTTTGTAATATGAGCTTTTATGATTCTTGTATACATTGTTATACAACAGCATGCTAATGATAAGGTCTCCAAACTTGTTTTTAACCTGAAATATAATAAGAATAAATGAAATAATATATGAAGTCTGTCCAGGAGAAGTCCAGCCATTGTTAATTTAACAAGAACATTTCACACAACATCGATGCAACCTGGCAGCCAAGGAGAGTGTGCTGGAATACACATGCATGAATAATGACTTCACTCTACTAGTCAGTGGGGCCAGTAGATGCCATTAAATGAGCACATGTGCTGTGTGGCTGTTACATGCAAGATGAGGGAGTAGAGCAGCCAGTCTGCACCAAATTTTATGTTAAGCTGGAACATCCTTCCATGGAAACTATTTGAATGATTCAGAAGGCCACAACTATGGGCAACTGGCGATTGGCAGCTTCCTCATGACAACATGCCTGCCCATGCATCACGTCTCATGCAGAGTTTTTTGGTGAATTATAAAATCTCCCCGGTGGCTCAGTCCCCTTACAGCCCATATTTGGTGCCCTGTGACTTCTGGCTTTTCCCAAAACTAAAATCACCTTTGAAAGAGAAGAAATTTCAGACCATCAATGAAATTCAGGAAAATATAATGGGGCAGCTGATGGCAATTAGGAGAACTGTGTGAGGTTCCAAGGCACCTACTTTGAAGGGTACTGAAGTGTCATTGTCCTTTGTACAATGTTTCTTGTATCTTCTTCAATATACGTCTCTATTTTTCATATTGCATGGCTGCATACCTTCTGGACAGACCTCATGTATGGTACCTGGGGTAGTTCAGAAAGGAAAGTATGAATATTTCCATGAATGTCTCATACTCAACATTCTGACATTTAACTCCTGAACTTAGTTAGCCATTCATTGTTTACCCCACATGGTGGTTGTTATTTCCTATCTCAGTGTATTCTACTAGTTGCTCAAAACAAAATTATCTGGGTTTCCTTGTTTCCTCTCTGTCCTTCTCTCTAATAACACATCCAATCCATCAATAAATCCTGTCAACTATACTTTCAAAATATATCTAGAATCTGACAACATCTCTCCAACTTCATTGCAATCTCCCTGGGCCAAACCACCACCAAGTCTCACCTGGATTATTTCCATAACTGCCTACCTGATCTCTCTGCTTCTCCCTTTGTGCCAATGGCCCAGTCTACTCGCAACACAGTGGCCAGAATGAGTCTTTAAAAATGAAAGCAGAGCCTGTCCCTCTTATATACTTAAAATCCTCCCATGGCTCCTTATTTCTCTCACAGTAAAAATCACTCATAGTCTTTATAATGGCCTAAAAGTTTGTATATGATCTGGCCCCTGCCCATCCCCACTCCATTCTCTCTCTTATTCCTTCTCAAACCCATGGCCTACTGTGAAGTGAGTTCTGCGGCTGGCTGCCTCATCTCCTTTGCTAATCACCTCTTTCTCAATGAGGCCTACCCTGACTACCACACTTATAATGGCAATTCACTTCTTGCCCACCTTGCATTGCAGATACCCCTTACCAGTCAGCCTCTCTCTCTCTCTCTCTCTCTCTCTCTCTCTCTCTCCCCCCCCACCTCTCCCCGCCTCAAATGGTAGAGATTATTTTGTGTCTCTCTTATTTATTAATGGGTGTATTCCAAAGAATTTAGAATACTGCCTGGAAAATACAAAGGAGACAGGTGATTGATGACAAATTCCTTAAATGATTATCTAAAAGCACAATGCCTGAATAAAACATAGAGACCACAAAAATATGCATATGTTGAATAAATGAATGATTTGTGACTATGTTTTACCAAGACAACCATCGCTTAGGATGGGAAATTTTTCACGAGTACTTTGACAAGGCAAATGAATTGGGAGTGTACCACAGTGCCCTCGATGCTCCTGTATTCTCTGTGTCTCTCACAGGCCAGAGGGGACTGAGTAGCATGACCAGTCACAGTTAGCAGCCAGCTCTGTAGTTGTGTGATAGAAATAAAAACTGGTCTTAAAAGCTGGCCGAGTATTTAGAGATGAGCAAAATAACTGTGTAGGGAATATGTAGGTGCAGGATGGTGTACTTGGAGAGGAAAACAGGCACAATGTTAGATACTTAATTCACTGACCACTCATTGGTTCAATGAATTAAATATTCAAGCAATATACTGACTATGGAGAATAAAAATAAACAAAACCTAGTAGCTACCTGGAAGAGCCTGGTTTTCTCTACCTACATTCCATTCCTGCCCCCACTTCCCCCAAACTCTGGGAGAATTATCCTTCTGAGCACAGATATGATCTAAACATGCCTCGGACCTGCCAGGAAGCCTGCCTGCTCTCAGGACTTATCCTGGCTGGAGCCAACACTGTACTGATGGGTGGCTTAAGTTCTCTGAATGTATAGTGATGTTCTTTTAACCTGGAAAATGGCAACCAGCTCTTTCACATTTCCCAAGAGTGAACGCCAGAGAATGTGTTTCAACTGTAGCATGAAGGCTATAGCTCAGAGATGCGGGGAACATTTTCTGTGTTCAGACAGTGAGGTGATTTGGGGGGCAGGCCCTAGAAACTCCTAAGGTGGAAACTTCTGTCTGCTCGAGCAGTTTAAACTGTACATACACCAGCACTTTTCACATCATGCCCTAGCATCATGCAGCTCATAAGTAAAGTTGCCCTGAAGAAAGAGTCTGCATTTCAGAAGCTCTAGTTAAACTCTTTTTTTCCCGACTGGGGAACTTCACAAAGCCTTTACTGTGCTCTAAGCAGCTTTGTGAGTTTTCAAATGGGGTGTAGAGTAAATGACATTTCTCAAATTTATTTGAATTTGGAACCCTTTTTATGGGCTCCTTGCAGGTTCAGTGTTTTTGAAACGTGATTTGGAAAGTATTGGCGTAGGTATACGAGGGTGGGTGAATGAGACCTTTGAAGTCTGTTCTTGGGCAGCATTTAAAAACCCCTTTTTTACTGCTTTATTTGTACCTTCAAAAACAATAGCCACCACCACAGCATCAACAAATCCTATTATTTTTCCTTTAGCAGTACCCCATGTAAAAAGATTTCTTTGAAACTGTGTATTTTAGAATTTGAGTTTCCATCCAGTCAATACCAAGTGAAAAATAAGACTTCGAAACAGATTCATGGAATTCTTATTTTCCATTGTAGTGAGGCTGTAGTTAGAACTGGTTCTGTGGGTGTTCGGTACAGTGACTGAGGCTGCTAAGACTTACGATGGGATGAGCACATGACGTGACCCTCTGTGAAATGGAACAGTGTGAGCAAGTGAGTGTCACCTAGAATAGGCCTATGAAGTGGCAGTTTCCAAAGTGACACTGCCTGTATCTCTCTGCATACCGTAGTCCTTCTAACTGGAGGAAGTTACAGATTGTATCTTCATCTGCTTAGCTGATGAATTAAAACAGGAGACACTTGAGCAAGTACTCTGTGCATTCCCTGAGTAGAAAGGGAGCTGTTCTTGCCTCACAATGTAGTTCCGTTCACAGAAGACTCCCAGAGGCAAGCTGGGCGACAGAGAAAGAGCTTCCTCCAGCTTCGTGATTAGCCAGTGGACTGGTTGCCAGTAAGTGGTTGCACTTTTCACAGAATTTCACTAAACTTTGCTTTTATTTTCCTATCCCTGCTGGCTGTGATTGCCAGAGGTTACCAGCATTTGCAGAGGACCTCGCAGCTCTAAATGGCCAAATTGGCTTAGTCAGTTGTGACCTAGGATTCTGGCATTTGGTATTAAAAAGTGATTAATTGGGAAGAACATTTATTAATGCCAGCCTTCTTGGCATTGCCTTGAAAATTCTCTCCATTCCAGGGGAGCATAGATCCTTTTGGATTAGGTAACTCCAGCCAGTGAGCTCTGTTTTTCTGCTCGCTGTGACGTGCCTTCACTTGGGAGTCATTCAGTGCCAAGGCTTGTTGGAGAAATAGTTTTACCCTTCGTTTTTCTGTGTAAATCTTTTTTTCTATGACCTTATATGAATTTTCCAAGGGAAAATGAGTCCCAATTAAGCATTATGTGGTCAAATTCTTACTTGTATCTTTATGTCAAACCTCGTACAGATCATTTCAACCTCTCTTATATACATTGTAGAGATTTATGTTGCTATTTGGTACAAAGCAGTCCTAATGAAAAAAAAAATAGGTATTTCAATGCCTGAACTCAGAAAATTATTTGATATAATTGAAAATACAGGGCCTTTGTTTCTGTTCTTTGCTACATTTATTAGTTCATTACACTTGCCCTTGTAAGCTTTAGTAAGTAGGGTGTGTGAATGCACATTTAAAGGTAAGGGACGAGCATTATTTAATCAAGTCAGTTATTTGGGAAAAAAGCTTTTTAGCAACTTCTGATGAAACATAATGATCCACCCAACTTTTAACAATGTATGCTTCAGAAGCAAGAAGGAAAGTGGATCTTATTAAAGGAGATGCGGCATATCTTGGTTATGGAAGATGCTTCAATTTTAGATGGATGTATTAACAGATTACAGGAATCAAATCCACTATTAATAGCAGTTTCTCTAAAAGTTCAAGTGTACAAGTAAATCTCACTTGTTTAGCTGTTAAGAGAGTGTACTAAATTTCTTATTACTTTCATATATCATAAACTTGAAGAAAGCCAAACAACTTTTTGTAATTTATTTACTAAAATATGGTAAAGTATACTCCTTTTTTAAAGATTTTAATTATTTATTTTTAAAGAAAAGGGAGGGAGAAAGAGAGGGAGAGAAACATCAATTTCTGGTTGCTTCTCACATGCCCCCAACTGGGGACCTTGCCCGCAACCCAGGCATGTGCCCTGACTGGGAATCGAAACAGCGACCCTTTGGTTCACAGGCCAGTGCTCAATCCATTGAGCCACACCAGCCAGTGCTGAAGTATAGTCTTTTAAAAGTGCTGCTATAAAATATTCAGATCTTTACTGGGTAGAACTGTGATATTTTTGTGCTTCCTTCTGTGTATTCATTTTAGATTATAGGGAGAAGGGCTGTCTTCTGTGTGACAATTCCAAGTGGGCAGATGAATCATACTTTTCAGTGAGTGTGACTCACTATATGAAAAAAGTAAAACATCTTTACTCTTGCAAAAAATAAGTATGTAGTGTCCTGTTTTGGAAGGTTTTGGCAAGGGGATATCTCCTTAACAAAAATGGTTGAGCAATAATCCTAAGTAGAAGATTTCTTCTGCCAGCATGCATATTTCATTGGAACAAAGCTATTTACAAAATGCAGCTAGTTTTCTTCTGCCTCCTTTTCTTCTTCCTCAAAGCTAAATTCACCCATGACGTTACTTGCATGGTTAAATCCATCCTGGTTTCTAGTTGAATTTTACAGAGGGGCAAAAATTGGTTAATCATTCCTGCCTCCCTCCTGCACTCGTCACCTCATTAAATTATAGTTCTTGACCTAGAACTCGATGGCATTACTGCGTCATCACCATTTCTCCCGTCAGAGTGGATGGGGTGAACACGATGCAAGATTCAGGTCTCTGAGGAGTGGTCTCTCTCCCTCTCTTCTACCGTCTGCTCTGGAAAGGATCCAGGCACAAGACTGACCTTCTGCTGATATTTTCTGTGCTTGATTTTTACAGACACCCTGTGCAACGCACCATCAACCTTCCCCTGAATCCGTGGGGTCTCATGGGAGTGCTGATACCTGCCCCCCTTCTTTCTCCTGAATCCACTCAGCTAGCTTTGGTATCGACACATACAAACACATATCTCTTACAGCAACATGTCTATTTTGACTTTCTAAATCCACCCTCTTGAGTGAATTCCTTATTTATATGTGTATGTATGTATGTAATAAAAAATATATTATAAGATTAAATAGTATATCGTAGTGTCACATTTCTAAGATTTATATATAAACAGTTCACACCAGGGACATGTGGTGAGGAACTGAACTGTCTGGCATTAAAGGAAGAGCTGGAGGGGCCACTTTCTCCCGGACAGACGTGTTAGCAGAGGCCATTGTCCCTTTGCTGAGCCCTCGCCCCACAGAGCCAGCAGGCAGACACCATATCTGAGCCTTCATCCATCTGGCTGTCACTGTTTGCCTCAGTCTGGTGATTTTCTGAGACCCTGCCTCACCCAACTTGTGGGCCCACCCAAGTTGTTTCCAGTAGCTTTTCCATATAAATGGTCTGTCTTGGCTTATGCTTCAAACTTTCCTAAAAGCTCTCAAACAAGAAGCATCTGGTTTTGTTCACCATGTACCTCTAGATAAGTGGCCCCAGGCCTAGTAATAGTGGCAGCTGGCCTTCATTCACAGCTTGGCCTCCCCTTGGCAACTCTAAGACCAGCACAAGTGGCAGCAATCTGCCGATCACTTTGTACCTCATGCCAGCAGGCCCCAGGCAGGGCACATGCAGCAGCTGACCTTGGCCTGTACCTCCCAGGAGGCCCCAGATCCATTGCAATGAATAGACAGTTTCAAGCCATGTGCAAACACCACCCTTCCACCTCCACAAGCAACACACTAATTCTTCACTGTGGTCAAAGCCAGTCCTTGCAGCCCATCAGCCTGGTGGGAAATCACTCTGATAAATGTACCAACAGCAATCAAGGCTCAGTTACAACAGGAGGATGTACACAGCTCACCCAGAGGCAGAGATACCTGAGTGTCCAGCTCAGGTGAATAGGGAGGCTGTGCCACTGGACCCTACAGGATACCTACTACATTACGTCACTCTACAAGCTCAGGAGACATAGCAGCTCTACCTAATATGTAGAAACAAACACAAGGAAGCTGCTAAAATGAGAAGACAAAGAAACAGGTCCAAATGAAAGACTAGAACAAAACTCTAGTAAAAAAAAAAACTTACAACAAAATGGAGACAAGCTATTTACTAGATGCAGAGTTCAAAACACTGGTTATCAGGATGCTCAATGGACTTAGTGAGAACTTTAACTGCATAAAAAAGGACATGGAAGCCATAAAACAGAACCAGTCACAAATGAAGGAGACACTAACTGAAACGAAGAGTAATTTACAAGGAATCAACAGTAGAGAAGATGAAGTTGAGAATCAAATCAGTGATTTTGAATATAAGGAAGCAAAAAACACCTCATTTTAACAGCAAAAGGAAAAATAATCCAAAAGTATTAAAATAGTGTAAGGAGGCTCTGGGACAACTTCAAGTGCATCAACAGTCAAGATTTGTAATATGGGGATGCTGGAAGGAGAAGTGAGAAGGCTAGAAATTGGGAAACTTTTTGAGAAAATAATGACAGAAAACTTCCCTAAACTGGTGAATGATATAGACAAGTCCAGGAAGCTCAGAGAGTTCCAAACAAGGTGAATCCAAGGAGGTCCACATGAAGACATCATAATTAAAATGCAAAAATTCAAAGACAAATGGAGAATCTTAAAAGCAGCAAGAGAAAGGCAATTAGTTACCTACAAGGGAGCTCCCATAAGACTGTCAACTAGTTTCTTAAAAGAAACTTTGCAGGCCAAAAGGGATTGGCAAGAAATATTCAAAGTCATGAAAAGCAGGGACCTACAGCCAAGATTGCTCTACCCACCAAAGCCATCATTTAGAATTTAAGGGCAGATAAATAGCTTCCCAGACAAGAAAAAGCTAAACGAGTTCATCACCATGAAACCAGTATTACATGAAATATTAAAGGGTCATCTTTAAGAAGAAGAAAAAAAAGATAAAAATATGAACAATAAAATGGCAATAAATGCATATCTATCAACAATTGAATCTAAAAAACAAAATAAAAGAACAAGCAGAACAGAAACAGACTCATAGATACAAAGAACATTTTGATGGTTGTTAGATGAGAAAGGAGACTAGGGAGATGGGTGAAAAAGGTGAAAGGATTAAGAAGTACAAACTGATGTTACAGAGTGGTCACAGGGATGTGAAGTGCCGCATAGGGAATACCACAGTATTCTAGTAACTGCATGGTGTCAGATGGGTATGAGGGTGATCGGGAGGATCACATAGTTATATAAGTTACATAATGTCTAATCACTGGGTTGTACACCTGAATCTAATATATTACAATGTCAACTGTAATTTAAAAATAAAAAATGGTTTAAAAAACAGTTCATAAACAGCTGAATATTAGAAATGGAAGCTTAAAGCAATACCAAGTTGCAGAGCATGTATAAAGTTTAGAAAGCCTGTCCCCATTCAGTGGACCACTTAGCGTATTTATTGTGCCTCTGTGGCCCCTAGAATGTGAATGTTCTCTTATTCTCCTTACTAAGAAGGACAATTTCATCACAGTACTTAATTTGTTATATCGAGGATAAACATTACCCTCCTCTCAAGGCTTCTAAACATAACTTTAATCAACAATTCAATAACTAAGGTTAGCTAAATGAATTATTACATCATACCCTATTCTGGCTGGTAGCCATGGATATGTCCATTCTTCCAGAGGCTGGTCATCAGAATGAGTAGGTGGACCATCTGAAACCACTCATGCAAACAGAATACTTGACAAGGGGTACATATTCTTTGCTACATACCCTGCTGATCTCCGTAGACTGTATTACTTGTGTCTGCATTTATCTGGCAGAGTGAATCAGTGGTGCCCTCTGTCACATGCCTTGGAGATGAGATTTTCTAGACTATTACAGCAATGCCTTGGTTGGCAACCTCCAAATTACTGGGTCTTACCTGTTTTCACTGACAGAACCAGAAGACGATGAAGGGCTGAAATATCCATCTCTCCCCTCCCCGCCACACACACTTGACATTAGTTTTGGATTCCAATGCCACGTGGACTGTGGGAAAAGAACAGACTTTGGAATGAACCAGACCTCAGTAAAACCCTTGTTTCTCGCTAATTGGATCAACTTAGATAAGTGTCTTATTTGGAGTGAGCATAGGAAGTGTTTGTTTTTCCTTCATCCTATACCATTGTCACTTACAAGGCGGCTTTCGTTGCCCCCTCTGCACGTCTCCCTCCCACAGCACGCATGAACTAATTTGTCAGTTAAACGCAACTTTAGCCGAGATCTTGTCTTGCCCAAGCCATCCATCTCTCTAGTCTCCCTCACTCTTTTTTTCAATATGTAGCTTTTGGTACCTTTTCCATCTTTGTTTGGAACCACAGATAGAGATGAAGAAAGTTCCTTTCTCTGATTTCTCTAATTTTTTTCACAAATTCTTGTAATAGTTTCATTTCTAATCACAACGATGCTTCTTAAACAACATTTTTCTAATTTACTTAATTTTTGTATCTCCTCACTAGTGCTCAGTTTACTAAGTGAATGGCGTTGTTGCTCAAGATTGATGTTTTCCAATTATGTGACTTCCAAGGAGCCTTTTAAAAGATTTTTGCCTTTCTTTTTTGAAACATTTAAAACACATCTATGCAGAATGTAACATACATTTCCAAATAAAGTTAGGAATTAATTTATTCTCAATTAGAATAAAGCAATCTGAGAGCTCCACTCTTCCACCCAGTCCAACCCTGAAACATAATTATGTGCTCTTGTGAGATAAGAAGCTTCAATCTCAGGAACTGGTGTTGGCAAGAGGATTCAGACTGTTGATTAAAAGCAAATCAAACAAAAAACTATGCACAAAAAAAATGAAGCCCAGAACCAAAGACCAGAAATCAAAACTGCTGGTTTAGGAATGCCCTGATTTTAATCTGCCCTCAGTTCTCTATTCATTAGCGCATCTGGCAGTGCTCCTTGGTGAAGAAAGTTTGGCGTGGGAAAGACCTGTGTTTACATTGGCTCAGAGAAGACACAGAGTGTACAAATCTACTTTTGTCTCTGAGGGGGTATAATTTCTTCATTCATTTCCCCTTTTGAAATTTTTCTCCCCATGCATTTATAAGTAAATTTTAAGGCACATGAAAGTGAGGAAATGATATCACCAGCCTAAGCCAAGGAGAGTGTGGGCTGGCAGCTATGCTGTTGGGATCTTGAACCTAAGCCAGTTTCTGTCCCAGTTCAGCCTGTCTCATTGCTTTCAGACTAGGGAGGAGAAAATTGCAAGTGTACCTTTTCATGCTCTCATGTGCGGTGTGAATTGTGTGCATGTCATGGGAGGACTGTCCTTGAACTTCTTGCAGTGGGACTAACTCAGGGCCCCAGTTGAGTATATAATCACCGAAAAAATTGACAGCCGTGACTGAGGCTCTGTGAATCAGCTTTTAATTTTTCTTACTCCCGCTCACCTTAAGACTGTCCCGAGATTCCTCTTGCCTCCTGCATTGCTGTTAGGGAGTTCAGATCCTAGATCTTGTTTGAATCATAAGAAATAGTCTATTGCGTTTGATATCACAAAAGCAGTAGCAGTTCAAGACTTTCTCTTCTCCAGTTATTGACACATTGGTCCCGATCTCATCCACCAGATAAAAAGCTCTCTCAGATTGTTACTGTATTTACTGTTTTTATACAACATTTAAAATTTTCCATAACCACAATGGCCTTTAAAAGGGTGGTTCACCTAAGGACTGAAATAGAATGGAAATACAACAATATAAGGAGGGGACCAAGTCAGGAGTGAGCTGGAGTTGGCTCATGTGAGCTCTTAAGAGCCAGAGTTCTGCTCCTTGTTTGGAGTTCACATCTGTGCTTCCATCCCCATACTCTTTCACTTCGAGCTGACCTATGAGGCAGAATCCTGGCAGGAAACACATGACACAGCCAGTGGGATGGTTGAAGAGTGTATGAAGGCACCAAGTGCAGTGATGTGGACAGGATTAGTGAAGCCACCATGCAAAATGACACCTATCAGATGGCCTGATGAGGCAAAGAAGGAGACTGTCACCAGCACCTGGTGAGAATTGTGATCATGGAAAGGAGCCTCAGACAGGAGCTATGCCTGTACGTCACTAGTGCCAGACAAAGGTGGAGGAGGGAGAGGCTGTAAAAGTCAAAGGAGAAGACACAGAGAAAATCAGGTAGAAAGAGAGTAGCCCAGAGGAAATAAGTTTAAGGTACATTCGTGCACAGCTCAGGTGGAAGCCTATTGCCCCAAATATCCAGGTTCTTTCTGTGCTTCCTCCTCTAGCTCGGGCACTTCCCATGCTGGTCTTGAAAGCATCCTCCTTGGCTTCTCAGTCAGTGTTTTAGGACCATCCATTTGATGCATTCTGCGTTAGTATCATCCTGGAGAGCATCTCGGGGAGTTTGCTGTTTCAGAGTTCATGCTGTTTTAAATAAACCTGAGCCTCTGATTTATTCAAGTGGGGACTCACTGATGCATTTCCTATGGATAGCAATAGGGGGGTTGGGCCACAACAAATTCTTAAAATGTACAAAGCAGTACAGTGACAGCCCAGATCCCCAAGTTTTACAAGAAAACCTCAATGTCTATGCAGCCTTGAGGAATATTTCTTATGAAAATAATATAATAACCTAATGACATTTTTGCAGATTTCAATTACAGCTATTTGTGAAGGACCCAAAGGTCTAAGACATATTAGAGTTTACAAGAGGGATAGTATCCCCACAGCATTGTAGTAAAGATGAATTTGGAATTCATTTAAACTTGCACAAGTTGTAGGGTTGTAACTTGGGAGTCTCTTAGCCAGAGAATGAGCCTAGCTTACTGCCCAGGTCAATAACTGGAATTCAGATCAAACCCCTCATAAGAAATGAGACAGTACTCTGCACTCAAATAGAGCATCAGAAGATTCCAATTGGTTAAATAAATAATTTGTCTTCCTCAAGTAAAAAGAACTTCCATAATAATAATAGTAGCAATAAATAATGGAATATTTTATAAATTAAAATACTAAAAAATTAAAATTGAATTTCAATAAAATGAAAGATGTTAGCTTTCCTGAGCACAAAAGTCAAATGATCGTGGAAGAGCTAGAAGTACAATAGTAAGTAGCAGTGAATGGAATTAGAAGGGCAAAAGGTATGCATATGTCCTGATTAGAAATACCTCAGCACTTTTGGCCAACCGTGCCAGACCCTTATAAGATACTCTGGGACACTCAAGGACTAAGGGCCTTCCACCCCAAATCAATGTTGCAAATACTGTGTTTCTGAGGGTTACCAAAAGCAAAAGCTTTCCTTAGTGGCAAGTCCCTGAAATGGCTGTTGGGGTGCTTGAGGACTCCAGTGAGATTATATATATATATATATGACTTTTATCACTGATCTTTACTACCACAATACATACTTGTTGAATGATGATTGTTATGTGCCAGGTATCTAGGTAAAAAATTCACACTAGATGGTGAACCCTGGAGGAATCTATAGTCTAATGGAGGAAGTAGACCCATAAGCCGATACAAAAGGAGGGCCTCGTGTGTTCAGCCATGCCAGTTGTCATCTTGGCAAATGTCTCACCCCCAGGGCTGAGGAGCTTTACTGTCATCAGCTCCCTAAAAATTGAGAAATAGGATCCAGACAGCTAGGGCCTAGAGTTGCCAAATAAATTCTTCTGATCGAAATATAACTGTGCTGTATGTAGAACTATGACAACATGCTCACACCCTCAATGCATTGTACCACTTTTCTGAAACCTGTTTAGAGGCGAGAGAGAATGTGGTAATAGTGATGACAGCAATTGCTATAATGGACCTTCCTCCAGCTCTGTGGAAGGGAACAGCCTGCAGCGGAAGTTGTCTTTGTTGAGTGAGGCAGGGAGGGGCCCCCTTCTCAGGAGCATGCACTCACCTGCTGCTGGCCACAGTGCGTGCATGTGTTTGTGTGTCCTCCTCCTCTGTGACCAGTGCTTTGGAAGGTGAACTTGGAGAGTAAGATGGGGAAGGGATAAGCCACAAGCTATCAGCCTCAATATGGATTCTGGAGCTGAATTTCCTTAGAAGTAATTGCTGGTTCTGAGAAAACTGAGCTGCTTGTTCAGATACGTGGCTGGGCCAGTAGGGGCTGAGTGACTCTCTGGGCACCTTAGCAGGGACGTTAAGATATTTTTACCTCTTTACAGCTCAGGAGGCCGCTTCTTTGTATTCTTCTAAGCCAGAAAAGAAAATCATGGTGAATCTCTCACACATTTTTCCTAGTAATACAATAGATACCAATACTCTTGCTTTTGTTTAACTGATCATCAAATTAAAGCTCAGAAAAGTAAATTAATTTGTCTGAACTTGCACAGTTAATCAGCAAATGACATGTATTATCAGTGGCTCATAATTAGCTCTTTGAATTTTCATGCCTTTTCACCCCCTAGTGTAGTTTGGAATAAGTAAGTTTCCATTTGCTTCTTTTCCTAGAAATAAATGCACTTTTGTGTGTTTTGGAAAATGCCACTGATTTTCTCCTTTTCCTCCACCCATATTTTGTTTGCATTTCATTGGACTCTATTAGGCTGAAATGAGCTATAAATTATTTAGGCAATTATTTTGTTATATCTGTGATCCACAGGATACTAACTTGGATTTCCTCCCAGTCTTTCTCATTCTAGGAAATTCAGCCACATCCATGACATATTTTTTCCTAACTTTATGCTTGGCTGATTGGCTCATGGCTTAAAGAAATATATTTTTGAATATTTTCTATTCTTCTTGACCCAATGGAAAGGAGGAAAGACAAAGAATATAATCATCAATTTAATTTGAGAATAAATAACTTTTTCATGAATATTATTCTCTTCAAAATAAAATAACAAAACTTCATTAAGTGTGGGCACAATGCCACTGTCTTCAATTGAATATTTTGAAAACAAAATTACACTGTAAGACCAGCCCATCTGGGAGCATGGAATGATCTCCTGTGAGCCCACAACTCACAAGTCCAGTAATGTGGACTTCCGCTGATGAAGAAATCTTTGTGACCATCTAGCCCCACTGAGCCCTGAGCTTCACTTGTCTCATTGTACAGTGGAGGCATGGGAGAGGTAATGAGGTCCTCACTCAAGGTGACTAATGGTGTGTTGATGGCAGGACCACAACTTGAATCCGGGTGGCATCTCCTGGGCATTGACTTGCTCTTCTTTCTACACATCAGACCCTTTCGTAGCTCCCTATTGTCTCTAAAGGTCAGCTCCACACAGGGCTGACAAGATCCTCATGATTTGCCAACCACCAACACGTGTAGTTTTGCTCCCTGCTTTGTACATCTGCTTCCTGGAATTAGATTAGCTGGGGACTCTCCTCACAGGCATCACCAGATTTGCCTTGTAGGCATTCATTCATTTTTCAAACCAAGATTGTCACCTCCACCAGGAAATCCTCTCTACCCTCTCCTCTTCTCTTACCTGGTATACCAGGCACTGCGCTAAACACAAATCATGCACCAGTGAACACAACTGGCTGGCTCCCTGCCCCATAAAGCTTACTGTCTAGAGGAAGTATTTAAAGTAGTCAACATTCAGATAAATATGTAGTTACAGCTGGAATGATTGCCATGAAGGAAATAGAGACTGTACTTGGAGCCTGAAGAACCCATCTCCATGTGCCCAGCAGCAGTGACCATTTGGGGATCCTGCCCACTATAGGGGCTCGGTGAATGAGGAGGGAGGCAGCATGAAGTTGGACTTCGGCATACACCTGATGCCTGCTTCTTCCCAACGTAGTAGCTGTGGAAGCACTCAGTGTTTTGTTGAGTAAAGGACATAACCATATGTGCTCATCAGAGTGAGGAAGGTGGCCTTTGGTCAGGCAAGAAAGTGTAATGTTAGGGGTGTGAAGGTGAAGTCTCTTTTCCCCATTTGTATCCCCATTGAAGGCTGTTTTCTAATAACCTTGTTGAGGGCCAGGGAGGCACCTCTTTGGATAGAACACTGGCTAGAGACTTGGATAATAACCCAGTGGGAGTTCTGTTTATACCCTTATTCCTCTTAATTCTATGGGATTAACAAATAGAAAGTATTAAATTTATCTTTAGAAATGTATGTAGGAAGATGAACACTTTTGTAAAAAGTATTTCAACTTTTAAGAAGTATTCAGCTATCTTTTTAAAAAGTGCTCCTATAGAGACAAATAGCAGCTTCTGGCCGAGATGGAGGCATAGGTAGATACCCTTCACATCCTTGCACAACCAGAATAGGGAAACAACCAATTTAGAAACAAAACACAACCAGAACTTCTAGAAAATCGAACTGTATGAAAGTCTGATAACCAAGGAGTTGAAGAAGTATTCATTCAGACAGGTACACCAAGACAAAGGAATATGGCCCAAATGAAAGAAGAGAACAAAACTCCAGAAAAATAATTCAGTCATAAGGAGATAACTGACCTATCAGATACAGAGTTGAAAACACTGGTAATCAGGATGCTCAAGAATTGCTTGAATATGACCACAAAATAAAGGGAGAAGTAAAGGCTATACACAGTGAAATAAAGGAAAATATACAGGTAACCAACAGTGAAGAGAAGGAAACCAGGACTCAGATCAATGATTTGGAACAAAAGGAAGAAATACAC
Organism: Carollia perspicillata; assembly: GCA_004027735.1. Taxonomy (NCBI): domain Eukaryota; kingdom Metazoa; phylum Chordata; class Mammalia; order Chiroptera; family Phyllostomidae; genus Carollia; species Carollia perspicillata. The sequence continues at coordinate 8,187 of PVKM010007447.1, read as the reverse complement.
ATTCAACCACAACAGAATGAAGAAACAATAATTCAAAAAATGAGGAGTGTCTTAGGAACCTGTGGGACAATTTTAAATATTCCAACATCCAAATCATAGGGATGCCCGAAGGAGAACAACAGCAAGAAATTGAAAACTTATTTGAACAAAAAATGAAGGAAAACTTCCCCAGTCTGGTGAAGGAAATAAACATGTAAGTCCAGGATGTTCAGAGAGTACCAGAGAAGGTGGATCCAAGAAGAAACACACCAAGGCACATCATAAGTACATTAACCAAGATTAAAGATGAACAGGGAATCTTAAAAGCAGCAAGAGAAAAGAACATAGTTATCTACAAAGGAGTTCCCATAACTCTATCAGCTGATTTCTCAAAAGAAACATTACAGGCAAGAAGGGGCTGGAAAAAAGTCATGAAAGACAAAGACCTACACCCAAGATTACTCTATCCAGCAAAGCTATCATTTAGAATGGAAGGGCAGATAAAGTACTCTCCAGATAAGGTTAAGTTAAAGAAGTTCATCATCACCAAGCCCTTCTTACATGAAATGTTAAAGGGACTTATCTAGGAAAAAGAAGGTGATAAAAACTATGAACAATAAAATGACAACAAACACAACTGTCAACAACTGAACCTAAAAATGAAAATACAAAAACCAAAACCAGCTAAGCAAACAATTAGAACAGGAACAGAATCACAGAAATGGAGATCACATGGAGGGTTATCAGTGGGGGTGAGGAGGGGGGAAAGGTACAAGGAACAAGCATAATTGGTAGGTACAAAATAGACAGGGGGAAGTTAAGAATAATATAGGAAATGGAGAATCCAAAGAACTTACATGTGTAACCCATGGATGTAAGCTAAGTGTGGGAATGCTGGAGGGAAGAGGGGTGCAGGGCAGAGGGTGATTAAGGGGAGAAAAATGGGACAACTATAATAGCATAAGCAATAAAATATACTTGAAAAAGTTCACCTGTAAAAAGAGCATATTAACCTTGTACTTAGTTATAGGCACAGACTTCAGGAAGAATACTCGACAAAACATTTTATTCTCTAGGATTTGTTTTATTTATTTATTTTTAATATAGAATTGTTATTTTTCTATTACAGTTCACATTCAGCGTTATTTTGATTAGCTTCAGGTGTACAGCATAGTGGTTAGACAATCATCTACTTTACAAAGTGTCCCCCTCCGTATTTCCAGTACGTAGCTGGCACTGTGTGTAGTTATCTCAGCGTTACTGACTATATCCCTTATGCTGTACTTTACATCTCCGTGACTATTTTGTAACTTCCAATTTGTACTTCTCTATCTGGGATTTATTTTTAATTTTAGCAAGACATACCTGCTCTTGATGTCACAGGATTTTTATGATAGTGTTTTTTTTTAATTATGTAAACTTCAAGTTCTTGAACTGAAATGTACTTTGTAAACTCAAAGTGTAATCTAAATTGCAAAGATAGCATGCAGTTTTAAGTATAATGAACTTGCTGCTTTTTCTCACCAATTTTTTAAAATCAATTTTAGTGGGTCATAGAAAATACAACATTATTGCACCTATTTGAGTGAAAAGCTTGTTATGGAAGCTTTTTTCCCCTTCATCTTTTAATTCTAAAGAGTGTGGTTCCTTTAGGTTAAAAAATAAGACCATTATTTATAGCTTGTTAACTATCAAGGGAAATTGTCCAAATCACATTTGTTCATATGGACTTACTGTCAGAAATTTTATTACTCTATATAGTTGTAGTAAAAAAAAAGCAAATATTTTAATAAAATCCAGATAACAAATATCCTAAGATGTTTAAAATTTTTGAGTTTGTATACTTAAAGTATTAGTAGTAGTTTATATTAGGGAGTGACTAATATTTATATTTTGAAATTTTTTATTTAGTCTTCTACAATTATTAAAAGTAATAGACTATTTTAAATGTTCATAAGAAACATTTAAAACCGTAATATGGGAAGCTGTATTTGGTTTTCTTAAACTATTTTAAAAGGAAAAGAAGTAACCCCTGGTACATTAAGATTTGTGTTAAAATAGGCCTCTCTTCAAATGTGTCCATGCCATGGACACTCATGAAATACAAGCTACTTTTTACTGTGCCTGTTACAACATATTATTAGTAACAAACAAAATTTTTTTTCTGTAAACTGTGACAGAAAAATCTTTACAAATTAATATGTATAATATTACAGAAAGGTGCTTTGTCAGTTAATGAGCTCTTTTTGTAATGAATTTTAATTCCAAAAAAATTCATGGAATAAATACTTGCCTACTGGCTTAATTTGAGAGCTGTTTAAAAACTCTTCAGCTCAAATGATTTTCCTCATTGGTACCAAATTTTACCATTTGCATTTAATTTCCTTTATGCTAATCTCTGCTTCTCCTGGTTTCTGTGTGGGTTTTTTTTTAATGCATTCTGTTTCTGAGAGGACAATAATTCTGTATGATGCCTTCATGAGCTTGGGTATATCAGTTGTTGTGTTCCCTGGGAACGAGTTGCCTAGAAGGACAGAACCAAGAAAACAGTGTTGCTGTAGAGCCAGCCCAGAACAAGGAGTATTGGCCCCTGATCACATTATGCAAATAACAGGTGTTTCTGGGTGGCAAATGTGTCGGTGTGTGTGACTATTTTGACATGCAGAGGTGTTAGCCTGAGGGCTTTCTCTGATGAATTCAGCGCACGGATCAAAAGGTTTTCATTGGCCTCATTTAGTCATTCCTTCCATGAGAACTGGACAGTGAAAGAGCTGGTTAAATGCTGCTGAGTGAAGTGGAATTAACCCCGAATGAATTTGTCCTCCCCTGTTGTGTGTTTCAGAGACTGGAGCACAAGGAAGTTCTAGTGGGCTTGTTGTTCCTGGTTTTCCCGTTCGTTCCAGCCAGCAATCTCTTCTTCAGGGTGGGCTTCGTGGTGGCCGAGAGAGTCCTTTACATGCCCAGGTAATTACTGCTCATGATGTCGTCTTTCTGAGGCCTGCCCTCTGTCACCAACACCGATAGTTCCAGAGAGACAGCCCTTCAGGGTATAACAAGTAGATCCTTGTGGAGCTAGGGTGCTTATTACCTCTGCTTTGAAAACAGCCACAGAGAAGGTCGAATGAGCTCACGTTTGCACTCACTCACTCCAGTTTACAGCAACAGCTTACCTCCATTTGGAGGCTTGACAGTTAAATGTGACATCAGGACTGGAGTATAGTCAGGATTTTATCAGCAGTCATTTACCAATACATTCTTTTCCAAAGGTCTTCATTTTGTAAACATGATTATAGTGATTCTCTAAAAATATTTTTGATATGCTTTATTAAGTAGCATGATTGTAATTAAATTCTGTCTTGTTCCTTCTAGCTCTGTCTCTTTTCCTTTGGTTTCTACTTTAAACATAGGAACAATCTCAAGAAAATTTGTCCTTGAGAAAAAAATGGTTGAAAATATAAAGGGCATTCAGATGTGTGTCATTACATAATGCCACTTAGTTCTGAATATTTGAACTGTGCTGAAGCTTGTCTGTTTTCCTGTCTTATTCAAATGGCATCATTCCAAGGCTACATTTCTATTCAGATGTCTGGATATGCCCCTGAAATGGTTCTGCCATTGGTCTGTTGTTTGATTTTTTAATTAGACATGAAGTTTTTTGCACCCAGTTTTTCTAATTTTTAAAATAAGGATTTTAGTAAATTTCCAACATTAAATAATTGTATGAATGATATATAAGACTGTACTTCTCTAAAAATAAGTATCATAAACTGAAATATTATTAGGATAATATTTTATTTTTTATTATTGATATTGTGTTAAAACATTAAATTAATTTAGATATCAGTTAATAAGCCCTGGTTGGTGTGGCTCAGTGGATTGAGTGCTAGCCTGTGAACCAAAGGGTCGCTGGTTCGATTCCCAGTCAGGGCACATGCCTGTGTTGTGGGCCAGGTCACCAGTAGGGGGTGAATGAGAGTCACACACACATTCCCTCTCTTTTTCCCTCCCTTCTGTAATAATAAATAAATAAAATTAAAAAAAATCAATTAATAAAGTTTAATTGTATTTATCAATATTGTGTTGGAAAATTTAAAATACATATAATTAGAAATTAATTTTATAACTTTTGATTTCCCCCCAGCCAAATTCCTGACAGGTTTCTTAATTAAGGCTTTGCAGCATCTGGTTTTGACCTGGTTAAGGGGAGAAAGCCCTGAAGTTTCTTGATGTATCTTCAGCATAATTTGGGAAGGAGAGTATTTCTTGGTAAATACTACCCAGTGAGGACAAAAATGCAACACAATTTCTTTCTATTCTATATTACCTTAAGACCACAGGCTTATGAGGCCTTGCCAATAATAAGAAATATGAAGGGTGAAAGGGGACATCAGTATCTTTTCTAGATAATGTTTTTGCTTAAACCAGTTGAAAGTGGCTTCGATCAGGTTTTCTCTGTAATACTGATGATTTCAAGTGGAGTCGATATTCATTCTTCATTTAACAGATATTCCCAGGACACCTTTGCCAGTTGTACTGTTGTGGCATCTGAGGCTACAAAAATAAGTAAATCTCAGTTTCTTTCCTCAAAGAATTTACTAACTGCTTATAATAAAAAGGCATAGTTCTCTCTAAACAGTTAACAAGTCATAATATTCTTTAAACTAATGTTATTCTCATTAATACCATTTTAACATTCATCATATCGAAACTTTCATTGAAACTTTACATCAGCTACTGTGCTAAGCATGTTGTATTTGTTATATCAGTTAATTCCCTCTGTGGGTGGTGGTTGACGGCATGCCCCTGAAGGCAGAGTGCCTGTGTTGGAATTCTGGCTTGAACATGAGCATGATGTCACTAAGCATTAGTTTCCTTATCTGCATAAAGTGAAATAGAACCCAACTCAATGAGATATGGTGAGCAGTAAATGAGATGAGCATATGTAAAACTTAGAACATGCTTGTATTGCACATGGTTAATGAATATCCAGTACTACTGTTGAGTCAGTTGAGGTAGCTCTTACTTATTTGTTATTTGTATTTTACAAAAGTCAAGCCTGGGGTCGGAGAAGTGAGGTGACTTGCCCCAGGTGACATAGCTAGGGAGTAGCAGAGCCGGAGCGCAGATCATTGCCTACCGACAGATCACTGTCCTTCCAGACCATGCTGCTTCTCTGACAGGAACACCCACTGGAAAGAAGGAGAAAATGTGGACCTAGGAAAGTGCTTTCAGCTCAGCGCCATTTGGTAATCAGGACTCGATACTTTGAAGAGTCGTGTGCTCTCAATCCTCAGGAGTCTGGGGTTCTGGGTGACAAAGAATTGCATGTGTTCTAAACCAGACACAAGAGAACAATTTGTGATAAACAAGAAGTCAAAATTTTATTTTCCTGGGCCCTTAGGTAAACATTATGGAAGTCCATAGCATTGCCACCAACCAGTTGTGGAACATCTTACTTAAGGCAAGGGTTTCCTCTCACCCGCGTAGATATGTCCTCCACATACCCGAAAGATCGTGTCCGTGCTGGCCCTTCCCAGGCTGCCCTATCTATCATAGACCTTTCTCTAACTTACTTTCATTTTTTCTGAAAAAGACAAAGTAGTGTCCCTGTCCTTTTTCTGCTAGGAATACACTGATATGGATTAAAAGTTCTGAATATGACAAAAACATCAATTTTACCAAGAGCAAGTGCCTGCCTCTCAGAAGCAATTTGGATTTTTGCTGCATTGTGCAAACTTGGTGCAGAGCCATCCAAAATCAATTTCCATAAACTGGCCTTCGTTAGAAAGATGGTTATCCTTTTCCCTTCAAGTTCCAGCAGTTCTGCATTGCAGTGTTGGGGCTAAATCATCGTCTTCTGAGGGTTTCTCTTTACTGCCTGGCATCGCCTGTATTAACATGCGTATCATCACTGTGCCCAGCCAGGCCATTCTCCTCCTTCCAAAGTCATAGTCTCTGCAGATGCCTAAGCCTTGTGACAGGGAGGGGAGGTGCTCTCCTGCCCCTTAAAGTTGGTCCTGAGGGCTGAGGAAGAGGCCAGATTGCTGGGCCAGGTCCACAGCTCTGGACACAAACCTGAGAGTTTAATGCAGATTTGGGGAGGCTGGAATTGGAGGAGACCTAAGGTTTTTGAGACTTTGTACCTCCAATGAGTGCCAGTATTTCTTCACAGCCATTGTAACTAACACCACAGGGGAGCAGTTTTCCTTAGGGCAGTGGGGTCCGTCAATATCTAAAGCTGTGTCACTGTGCCTCTGAGGAGGTCCAGGCTGACAGAAAGCCAAGCCTAGGTGGGGAAACTTCTATGCTGTGGGCTTCGAGAATTCTAACAACTTCATCAGAGCCACTTTGTAACTATTGACAGTTTTCTCTGAAAATCAGGGCTTTTTGTGGAAAAGATTGTACCCAGCAGTGACGAGCCACACCCCATCTCATTAGAGAATGGTAGACAGCTGGACAAAGAGCTGCCAAAATCTTTCTTGGGGCCTCAGAGAATTTTGCAGATGCTGCCAGCAGCCCTGAGGTGTCAGAGCATTGGATTATGCCTGTTGCGTTTAAAAAACCTGCATATTGGCTTTGATGATGGTGAAGAACATGTTCCAAGCCTTTTATATACACAGGAATCTTCCCTGCATGACCCTCTTTCCTTATTGACCTTGACGAGAAACAGCCGGTTCCCACCACAGCATCACTACCCATTACTTTAAGGAAAGCATACACGTACGTACTTAATGGTGTTCCTGAAAATATAAGTCATTATGTTTATGCAGAAATTCTGTGTTGTCTCCAAAATTTTACCAAACAATAGGAAAACAAAGTAAAGAACTCTGTTGATAATCCCTCTGAGGAAGGTGAACTTCCTACTCATTAAATGATAAATCTGGTCATTATGGAATCAACTCCTAGCTTTAGAATCTCATTTATGAACCCCACAGAAGTCATGTCCACCCTCCCAGGAGATGGGTGAGTCCCATCAGTCCCAGGGGACTGAGTTGGCCCTTTTATAAGATAAGCCCAGAATGAGTCAGACCAAAATGCTCTTTCATCTTCAAACTTTATGCCTAATAATGAACAAGGCACTTAAATCTTCTCACTTCCCTCCATCCCGGGCTGGCAGAGACTGCAAATATCACCTTCCTCTCCACTTGCGATCTGTGGATAAAAAACAACACTTCTTCTACTTGCGATCTGTGGATAAAAACAACAGAACTAAGCTATTTAGCACTGCAAGGCTCTAGGAGCAGGCTTTAGGGTCAGAACTTTACCACCAGAAAAAAAAATTGGAATAATCTTTTCTTCTGATGATAAATGCTAATTTTGTTGATGTCTTTTTTTGAAAAGGCAGGAGAGTTTGGAACTTAAATCATTCTTTCACAGAAATTCTGATCTCTTGTTCTTATTTCAAGAGAAGCATATAATTTTATGGTTACCTTTTTTGTATTATATACAAACCACTTTAGAATGCATAAAAGGATTAAAATTTTTTAGAAACCAGTGAAGCAGAAATAGTTGTTGAGAGTACTCATAGAATGTGTTCAGATATCCATTCATATGCCAGATTAAGGGTGATTTATTCACTTCAGTGCCAAAGAGCAAATTCCTAAGCTGCTTTAAGAAAACATGAATGACTGGAGACAGGAAAAGAATAGGCAGGAATAAGTGAAGGCTGCAACAATATTGTGAATAGAACTGATCAAGAATAACTGAAACCACAGAGGACAACGTGCATTTGAGGGAAGAAAGAAAATGAAAAAATTGCCCTACTTTTAAAAAGAGATGTCATTCGAATTGTATAGTCCCTAAACTTATGGACAGACTAGACATGGAAAATTGGGGAAAAGATGATTCTCATTCATTTTCAATTTTGAGAAATGTCTTCAAATCATACCTATCCAAAATTCCAATTTGAAATGGAACTTCAAAATCTTACACAGGTTGCAATGGAAATAATACTGCAGTACTTATTTCCAGCGTGCAACATGAGAAATGTTACCTCTGAAGTAACATTACCTCCGTCATCTTATATTGGAGACTCCTGATGAGCTGTCTGTGTACATATTTCTTCAGAGTTATCGGAGGAGAGTGATGATCATTTAAGAGAGAATGAAAGTTTTACCAAGTACTAAAATCAGCAGAGAAATTTTTTGACAGCAACAGAAACTCACTTGAGCAAATCCAGTAGGAAGAAGACTGAACTGGGAATCAGTG
>PVKM010007446.1:0-41483 GCA_004027735.1 Carollia perspicillata | reverse complement strand
GAAGAATGCAATTTCTGAACTGAAGAACACAGTGGAAGGAATCAAAAGCAGGATAGATGAGGCAGAAGATCAGATCAGCAAGCTGGAGGACAAAATAGAAAAAAAAAAAACACCCAGAAAGAACAGAAAAAGGAAAAGAGGATTAGAAAGAATGGCAAGGAATTAAGAGAAATACAAGGCAATTTGAAACCCAATAATATCCGAATAATAGGGATACCACAAGGAGAAGAAGGAGAAAAAGGGATAGAAAACCTATTTGAAAAAGTAATGATGGAAAACTTCCTTAATTTGATGAGAGAAAAAATCACACAAATCCAAGAAACACAGAGAGTCCCAATCAAGAGGAATCCAAAGAAGCCCAATCCAAGGCAAATCATAATAAAAAATGTCAAAATTCCAAGACAAAGAGATAATTTTAAAGGCAGCAAGGGAGAAAAAGGAAATAACATACAAGGGAGCCCCAATAAAGTTAGTTGCTGACTTCTCAATGGAAACGCTTCAAGCTAGAAAGGAATGGCAAGAAATATTCCAAGTAATGAGAAAAAAGGACTACAACCAAGGATACTTTACCCAGCAAAACTCTCAATCAAGATAGAAGGCCAAATAAGCAGCTTTCCAGATAAAAGAAATCTAAAAGAATACACCTCCACCAAACTAGCTCTGCAAGACATGCTAAAGGGTCTTCTTTAAGGAAAGGAAGGAAGAGAGAGAGAGAGAGAGAGAGAGAGAGAGGTATGAAGATGACAATGAATAAGAACTTATCAATAACAACCTTAAAGATAAATGGATTAAATGCTCCCATGAAAAGATATAGAATAGCTCAATAGATAAAAAAGCATGACCCACACATATGCTGCCTACAAGAGACCCACCACAGGACAAAAGACCTACACAGATTGAAAGTAAAAGGCTGGAAACAGATTTTCCAAGCAAAAGGACAGGAAAAAAAAAAAAGCCAAGGTAGCCATCCTCATATCAGACAAAATAGACTTCAAAAAAAGGGCCATAAAGAGAGACCCAGAAGGTAACTTCATAATACTCAAGGGAAGACTCCACCAAGAAGACATAAACATTGTAAGTATATATGCACCCAATGTAGGAGCACCCAAATACATAAAGAAAATCTTAGAGGACTTCAAGAAATATATTGACAACAACAAAATTATAGTAGTGGATTTTAACACCCCACTGTCAAAAATGGACAGATCATCCACACAAAATATCAACAAAAATACTGTGGAATTGAACAAAGCCCAGATGAAATGGACTTAACTGATATATATAGAGCCCTGCATCTGAAAGATGCTAAGTGCACATTCTTTTAAATACGCATGGAACATTTTCAAAGATAGACCACATGATAGGACAAAAAGCAAGTCTGAAAAAATTCAAGAAAATTGAAATCAGACTAAGCATTTTTCTCCAACCACAGGGATTGAAACTAGAAACCAACCCCAAAGGAAAAAAACCTCAATGCTGAAAATCATGGAGATTAAATAGCATGCTATTAAACAATGAATGGGTCAAGAATGAAATTACAGAAGAAATCAAAAAGTTTCTGGAAACAAATGAAAATAAACTCACAACAACTCAAAAGTTATGGGACACAGCAAAGGCAGTCCTGAGAGGGAAATTCATAGTGATACAGGTCTACCTATAAAAGATAGAAATATTTCAAACAAAAAATGTAATCTTATGCCTACAAGAACTCGAGGAACAACAACAAAGACAGCCCAGAGCTAGTATAAGGAAGGAAATAACCAAGATCAGAGCAGAATTAAATGACTAGAGGCTAAAAGCACAATTCTAAGAATCAATGAATACAGGAGCTGGTTCTTTGACAAAATAAATAAAAATGACAAGCCTTTAAGCTGGCACATCAAGAAAAAAAGAGAGAGGACCCAAATAAACGCAATCAGGAATGAAAGAGGAGAGATTACAACTGACACCACAGAAATACAAAGTATTTTAAGAAATTACTATGAAGAACTGTAAGCTAAGAAATTTGAAAACCTAGGTGAAATGGACAAATTTATAGAAAAATATAATCTTCCAAAACTCAGTGAAGAAGAAGCAGAAAGCCTGAACAGACCAATAACAGCAGATGAAATTTAAGCAGTAATCAAAAAAGTCCCAACACACAAAAGCCCTGGACCACATGGTTTCACAGGAGAATTCTACAGAGAATTTAAGCAAGAACTAATCCCTATCCTTCACAGACTTTTACAAAAATCCAATTTTATGGAAGACTCCCAAACTCATTTTATGAAGCTAATATCATCCTAATCCCAAAACCAGATAAAGACAAAACAAAGAAAGAAAACTTCAGGCCAATATAGCTGTTGAACACAGACACTCAAATCCTCAGGAAAATATCAGCAAACCAATCCAACAATACATTAAAAAGAACATACACCATGACCAAGTGAGATTTATCCCATGGTTGCAAGGATGGTTCAACATTCACAAATCAGTAAATGTAATACCACATAAACAAAAGCAAAGACAAAAAACACATGATCATATCAATAGATGCAGAAAAAGCATTTGATAAGCTACAGCACCCATTTATGATAAAAACACTCAGCAAAGTGTGAACAGAGGGAGCATTCCTCAACATAATAAAGGTCATACATGAGAGATCTACATCCAGCATCATAGTCAGTGGGCAATAACTAAAAGCTTTTCTACTAATATCAGGAACAAGACAAGGTTCTCTGCTTTCACCACTTCTATTCAACATAGTATTGGAAGTCCTAACCACAGCAATCAGAAAAGAAAAGGCAATAAAAGGCATCCAAATCAGAAAAGAGGAAACAAAACTGTCACTATTTGCAGATGACATGATAGTGTACATAGGAAATCCTATACTCCACCGAAAATCTGCTTGACCTAATAAATGAATTTGGCAAAACAGCCGGATACAAAGTCAATATCCAGAACTCAAATGCATTTTTGTATATCAATAATGAAACAGCAGAAGCAGAAATCAAGAAAAAAATCCCATTTGATATAGCAAAAAGAAAAATAAAAGACCTAGGAATAAACCTAACCAAAGAGGTAAAAGACCTGTATACAGAAAATTACACAACACTGAAGAAAGAAATCAAGGAAGACAAAAACAAAAAGAGTTAATAACATCATAAAGTCCATACTACCCAAAGCAATTTACAGATTCAATGCAATACCTATTAAAGTACCAATGGCGTATTTCACAGACATAGACAAAACACTTTAAGAATTTATATGTAACAATAAATGACTCCGAATAGCTGCTGCACTTTTGAAAAAGAAGAACAAAGTGGGAGGGATCACAATATATGATATTAAACTGTATTATAAGGCCACTGTAATCAAAACAGCCTGGTACTGTCATGAAAACAGACAAACAGACCAGTGGAACAGAATAGAGAACCCAGAAATAAATCCAAGTCTCTATGGTCAATTAATATTTGACAAAGGGGGCAGCCACATAAAATGTATTAAAGAAAGCCTCTTCCTCAAACAGTGTGGGGAGATCTGGACAGCTACATGCAAAAAAATGAAACTGGAGCACCAACTTACACCATACACAAAAATAAATTCAAGGTGGATAAAAGACTTAAATATAAGCCGTAACACCATTAAAGTCCTAGAGAAGAACATAGGCAGAAAAATCTCAGATATTTTATGCAGCAACAATTTTACTGATTTGTCCCCTAGAGCAAGGGACATAAAAGAAAAAATAAACAAATGGGATCTCATCAAAATAAAAACCTTCTGCACAGCTAAAGAAAACAGCATTAAAATAAAAGGAAAACCAACCGTATGGGAAAACATATTTGCCAACGATACCTCAGACAAAGGTTTAATCTCCAAAATATATAAAGAACTTGCATGAATCCACTCTAAGAAGACAAGCAATCCTATTAAAAAATGAGCAAAGGACTTGAATAGACACTTCTCCAAAGAGGACATGCAGAGGATCCAGAAACACATGAAAAGATGTTCAATATTGCTAGCTATCAGAGAGATGCAAATTAAAACTACAGTCAGATACCACTTCACACCAGTCAGAATAGCCATCATAAACAAAACAACAAACAACAAGTGTTGGAGAGGATGTGGAGAAAAGGGGACCCTAGTACACTGTTGGTGGGAGTGCAGACTGGTACAACCACTATGGAAATCAGTATGGAATTTTCTAAGAAAACAAAAAATGGAACTGCCCTTTGACCCAACAATTCCACTGCTAGGATTCTATCCCAAGAACCCTGAAACACCAATCCAAAAGAACCTATGCACCCCAATGTTCATAGCAGAACAATTTACAATAGCGAAGTGCTGGAAGCAACCTAGATGCCCATCAGTAAATGAATGGATCAAAAAACTATGGTACATGTACAGAATGGAATTTTATGCAGCAGAAAGAAAGAAGGAGCTCCTACCCTATGTAACAGCATGGGTGGAACTGGAAAGCATTATGCTAAGTGAAATAAGCCAGGTGGTGAAAGACAAATACCATATGATCTCACCTTTAACAGGAACCTAAACAACAAAACAAACAAGCAAGCAAAATATAACCAAAGACATTGAAATAGAAAACAGGCTGAGAGTAACCAGGGGGGGAGGGTAGGGGATTTCAGGGGAAAAGGGGAAGGGACCATAGGAGCAAGTATTAAGGACACATGGACAAAATCTAAGTGGGGTAGAAATGGGAGGGAGGTGGGGAGCACTGAGGGAGTGGATGGGATGGAAGTAAAAGACAGAAAACTGTACTTAAACAACAATTAAAATTAAATTAAAAAAATAAATGTCTTTTGAGCAAAGGGAACATGTTTTATTTAAATATTTTCAATTTGTGATATGTGAAGCATTTTAGTAAATGAGTATGTTGGAACTCAAGAGACCTTACTGAGCTGGAACTATAAAGCTTGGTATTATCAGCATATTTGTGGCTGAAACATTAGGAACAGTTGAAATCACTGAAGCAAAGAAGTTCATTTTACTAGTCTGGAGGAGACCAGAATTTTCACAAAGAGTGGAGAGGCACAAATAGTGGGAAATTGAAGAAATGTGAGAGTGCAGAAAGCATATATCTTGTTACTAATGGCAGTTGAGGATTTAGGACTCATGAACTACCTATGATTTCTTATTTCATTGTTAGTGATTATATAATTAAAATATAAATTAAATGTGAGCTGAAGGAAATGAGGCTGCATAACACAATGTTTTAATCTATAAGAGGGTTCACCAAAAAGGGGGTGGATGATTTCAAATTTGTGGTAAAGTATTGCCCTTCGATCACGGCACAATTGACCTTTTTTTTTCTTTTTCTATAGAAATGGGAAGGAAAGGGAATAATGAAGGGGATCCAATCCGAGTGATTATAGATAAATTAGGGCATTTTTTACATGATGTTGACATTTTTTTTAATGTAGTAGAGGCAGGGGCATCAGTTTTTGTTTTGTTTTGATTTTGTTTTTTGAGAGAAAAAATGATATTTATTAGTTACCAAGTAAATATTTGGTGTTGTTCAATCCACTTCATTTCATTTATTCATTAAAATAAGTTTGTGAGATTATTAGCATACCTCAACATAATAAAGGTAACATATGAGAAACCTGTAGTCAGCATCATACTCAATGGTCAAAATTTTAAAATTTTCACCCTGGCCGTTGTGGCTCAGTGGATTGAGTGCTAACCTGTGAACCAAAGTGTCACTGATTCAATTCCCAGCCAGGGCACATGCCTGGGTTGTAGGCCAGGTCCCTGGGGTGGGGGGCAGTGCATGAGAGGCAACCACATATTGATGTTTCTCTCCCTCTCTTCTTCCTTTCTCCTCTCTCTAAAAAAATCAATTTAAAAAATACCTAAAAGTCTTCCCCCTACCATGAGGCACAATACAAGGGTGTCTCCTTTCACCACTTCTATTCAACACAGTATTGGAGGTTCTAACCACAGCAACAAAACAAGGAAAAGACATCCAACTTGGAAAGGAGGAAGTAAAACCATCATTGTTTGCAGATGACATGATAGTGTACATAGAAAATCCTATAGATTCCGCCAAAAAATTACTTGACTTAATAAGTGAATTTGGCAAAACAGAGGGATACAAAGTCAATACTCAGAATTCAATGGCATTTTTGTACACCAACAATGAAATATCAGAAACAGAACCTAGGAAAAAAATCCCATTTACTATACCAACAAGGGAAATAAAGTACTTAGTAATAAACCTTACCAAGGAGGTAAAAGACCTTTACTCAGAAAATTACAGAATACTGAAGAGATTAAAGAAGACACAAATAAGTGGAAGCATATGCTGTGCTCACGGATTGGAAGAATTAACATCATTAAAATGTCCATACTATGAAAAGTAATTTATAGATTCAAAGCAATTCTTATTAAAATACCAATGGCATATTTTGAAGACATAAAACAAATATTTCAAAAATTTATATGGAACCATAAATAACCCCAAATAACCTCAGCAATTTTGAGAAAGAAAAACAAAGTAGGAGGGATCAGAATACCTCATATCAATGTATACTACAAGGCCACTCTAATCAAAGTAGTCTGGTAGGAGCAGAAGCTTTTAAAGCAGGAGAAGTGATAATGTTGACAGATTTAGCAAATATAAATGCAGAATTCCTAGCAAAAATTTAACTTCAGTTAGCAATGAGAAACGTTTTAGTATATTTATGCCCCAAGCAATATCTGGAAGAATGTATCTCTATAGTGGATGAGGGAAGTTTTGGAAATGAGGAAATATCTGTAGTACATATTGTAGAGAGCATAAAAACAAGCTTCCTCAGAAAATATAGGGGTGCAGCCACTGTGGAAAATAGTACAGGCTTTCCTCAAGGAACTAAAAATGGAACTACCTTTTGATTTATGGGGATTATACCCTAAGAATCCTGAAACACCAATTCAAAAGAACTTATACACCCCAATGTTCATAGCAGCATAATTTACAATCTAGCCAATTTAGCCAAAAAAGAGGGAATAGATTATGCATAGCATAATGCATAATCTTTTTTTAGCCAAAAAAGAGGGAATGAATTATGCATAGCAGCATAATTTAGCAATCTAGCCAATTGCTAGAAACAGCCTAAGTGCCAATCAGTAAAAAAGTGGATAAAAAAAAATCTGTGGTACATTTATACAATGGAATACTACACAACAGAAAGAAAGAAGGAACTCCTATCCTTCATGAGAGCTTGTATGGAACTGGAGAGCATTATGCTAAGTGAAATAAGACAGGCAGTGAAAGACAAATATATGATCTCACTTATAAGTGGAACCTTGCCAACAAAACAACCAGGTGAGGAAAATAGAAGCAGAGACTTGGTAATGAGGAATAAGCTGACAGTAATCAGAGGGGAGGGGAAAGGATAATAAGAGAAAGAAGGAGAAGGGTCATCAGGGAACATGTGTAAAGGACCCATGGACAAAGACAACAGGGCAGGAAGGACTGAATGTGGGGTGGGGCAGGGGAGAGCAATGGATGGGGGGAATGGGAACAACTGTAGTGGAACAACAATAAATAAATAAGTTTATTAAAATATATCGGGGTAACAAATGTCATGTGTGTGCATCCATATGAGTGTCAATGAACGCATTAATGGTTTAATGTGTCTAGTTCTGTGATTTTGTTCAGAAATATTCCACTACATATATGTAAAACACATTCCCAACTCGTTAAATTTGTAGAGTTGTGAATTTGGTGGGCAAAGTGTGATGAAAGGAAAGAGAAGCAAGGGAGTCTAGGGTATTTTTAAAGAGTAGTTAAAATGAGTAAGCTAGATAAAAAAAAATAATTTCCATGATATAGCAGTTTTTGGTGATGAGAATGTACCTGCTAATGGGAAAGAAAATAAAAGGAAACTAGACTAAATGAAGTGTTTGTGTGAAAAATAAGTGGTTGGAAACTTTACCCACATGGATTTTGAAGTCAGTAAGAATAAAGAGAAATTTATACACATATACTAAATTCCTGATTGAAAATAATAGAATTATCAGGTGATAGGTATAATATATAGCCAATATATTGATATGATTTCTTTTCATTATTATTATTTTGAATCAACATGCAAATCTATTCCCTCTTTTTCAGCTGATGGGTGATGGGGAGAGGTGGGATTTGTACTTCCAATGTGCACAAGGGAGTTCTTCCAATTTCTTGATAGGTACATGTTCTTAAGAAGGGATGTCAGAATTTCTCTGCGAACTTAGAATTTCATTTTCTAATCAATTGCCAAAATCGACTTTATTCAATATGTTTTATGAAGAACTTTCTCCTGTAAAAATTATGAACCCTTTACAGTGCTTCCCTTATGACACAATTTTGCAAAAAATGTTGGTTTATTTTGTATTTCATTTCATATTTTCACTACATTGAAATATAATTCTAGAATGTATAAATATGTTCTTGAATCTACAAATATGTTCTTAATTGAAATAGAATTCTAGGACCTAATGTCCAGGTCACCATCATTAGCTATGCATGAATTATATCTCTATATTAATTTTCCTAAAAATTCAGGAACATTTTGTCATGTCATTGCCTTTTAACCTTTATCATGTAAGCTCAGCCAATTTAAGATTCTTTCATTCCTATTCCAACTCCTGTGATTCCCACTTGTGTTTCTAGGAGATTAAGTAGTTATGACTATTTTGCTTATCTGTATGGTGAAGAGTACTCTTTGACACAGAGATAAAAGCAGGATACCTTTAATACATAAATGCCCTTAAATAAACTGGGTTCTCACCCTTCTGGTTTCAGACCTAATTCCTGATGGATAGCAGGGTGTAAGGCCCCTTTTCATCACTATTCCCTTAGTTCCCTTACAACTTTTTTTTTTCTGTCCCAGTTTGGAGGAGCTTTATTTAGTCTCACGAGAATAGTTGTGGTGAGAGGAGGAACTGACTCTGTGTGAACACAAATTCTTCCAAATTTTCTTGTCTTAATTAATTTGAGCTCTTGAATACTAACCAGCCATTTACTATATTGTAAAAATTAAAACAAAGAAAGAAGAATAGCAACAGGTAGAAATATTACTTGTTTAATTTGATTTATTTAGTATACAGTTAAACACACAGGCACTCAGTCATGTGGGCATATATGTGTACAATGTCAGGTGGAATTAAGGGCAATAGAAAAAAATAAGCAGGTTAAAAAATAAGATTTGAAGTGAGGAGGTAGGTACATTTGCCAAACTAGGGTAGGCCTTGCCAATGAAATGAAGGCTCAAAGGAAACCCAAAGAAGTGAGAGGTGAGCCACATGCATATTCCAGAAGTATCCAAGAAGGGACAATATTATGTCAAGCCCTGAGTGACTGGATTAGAATGAGAGAGGATACAGGAGAGTAAGAATTATATTTATATTATATTATATTATATTATATTATATTATATTATATTATATTATATTATATTATATTATATTATATTATATTATATTATATTATATTATATTATATTATAGCATAGCATATCATAGCATATCATAGCATATTATATATTATATATATATATATATATGGAGAGAGAGAGAATTTATTAGATGAAGAAATGAGAACAGGATCAGATCTTGAAAGTTCTTGTGGAAAGCAGTACCAATAAAATGGCATTGGTCCAATCAAGATAGCATAAAGTATATAAAACAAAGTAGAGTTACTCATGTCAACCAAGATGGCTGCTAGTCAGCCATGACACTTTGGTTCAAGAGGGAAACTACTTAATTCAGAGCAGACACATCTGGCAAGGAGACACACCTAAGATATCTGCACATGTGATTAGAACAGCCATGTCTGCAGAGTGGGACCACTGATAGACTTCTGGAGAAATTCCATAGTTGGTATCAGTGGTGCAAAGACACATCAAAAGACTCAGAAGGGTGGAGTATACCACTATTAAGGTATAGCTGAGGCAGGCCCCAGACCAGTGTTGAGACAGCTGAGCTCTATACACCAGAGTATTGCTCCATGCCACTCTGATCTTCCTTGGCACTGGTCACTGGAGGCTCTGTCCTGCTGGACTGAACACTTTATTTGCCATGCTGCCCAGTTGGCTCCAGAGGTCCTTCCTTGCAAGACACTGATGACTCCCTTATCCACTGTGCTATCTCCCTGACCTGAAGATTGAGACTCTGGGACTTGTGTTTATTGTTCCCCATTGATCACTGTGTGTGTGTATTATATTTCTCTTAGAGTATTAGAGTGTAAGTAGGATATTAATGTATGTTAATGTTCTACTCTGAGTGAACCTGCATTCAATAAAAGCTGAGTGAATAACATAGTTACTATGTGTGACTCTTGTCTATTCCTTGTTGCCATGCTGCTCAGCAGGCAGCTAGCCAAGCCGTTGTCTGGGTGAATTATAAAAAAGACTGTATCATGAACATATGCTTGTGAAAGTTCTTTATATCATCATCAAGACTTCAAGGTCACTGTGAATGAGATTTCAAAACAACCATCACACAGTTTTGAATAGAGGAGTGATATGATCTGAGTTGCATTTTGAAAAAAGATCTAGCTCTGGCTGGTGTAGCTCAGTGGATTGAGCATGGGCCTGTGAAGCAGAGGGTCGCTGGTTTGATTCCCAGTCAAGGCACATGCCTGGGTTGCAGGCCAGGTCCCCAGTGGGGGGTGCATGAGAGGCAACCACACATTGATGTTTCTTTCCCACTCTTTTGCCTTCCCTTCCCCTCTCTAAAAATAAATAAATAAAATGTTTGAAAAAAAGATCTATGTGGAAGGTGGGTGAGGAACTCTCTCTTACTGGAAGAACAAGGCTGGCAACAGGGAACTGATTAGCAGGTTATTGTTATGATAAAGTAGATGGTTGTGGTTTATCAAGTAATAGCTGGGAGAAATAGTCAAATTCCTGACATACTTTAAATGTGAATCTAAATCTTTTTGTTGAGGGATTAGATGTAAGGCATAGAACTTATGCTAAATAGTTGACAAAGTTAGTGACAATTTTCAAGATGGTAACCATATGATCTCACCTTTAACTGAAACATAATCAACAACAAAAAGAGCAAGCAAAATAAAACCATAGATATTGAAACTAAGAACAATCTGACAATAACCAGAGGGGAGGGGGTAGGGGACAGTGGGGAGCAATTTTCAGGAACTACTATAAAAGACACATGGACAAAACCAAGGGGGAGGGTGGAACCAAGGGAGGGTGGTGGGCTTGGCTGGGGCTGGGGGGAGAGGTGGAGAGAAAATACAGACAACTGTAATTGAACAACAATAGAAGTAATTTAAAAAAGATGGAAATCTTCAGTATATTTTCATTAATATTTACATTAGACTCATAAGATATATTTATCACCCACATAATATTAACATATGCACAAATGTGCATTGATTTATCTAATGTCAAATAAAGACTTTGAGGTAATAAGTGCTAATAATATTATCAGTGTTTTTCTATTTAACTTCTCATGCCAACACAGTTGCCATATTCCTTGGATTCACTTTCACTTTGAAGGTATTGTTTCTTTTTTTTTTCATATTCTCTCTCTTTTTTTATTGCTCTTCAAGTACAGTTGTCTTTATTTCCCCTCAATACTCTCCCCCACCCCAGCCATCCCTACCTCCCATCCCCATTTGGCTTTGTCCATGTGTTCTTTATACATGTTCCTTGATGACCCTTCTCCCTTTCCCTCCTGTTATTTCCAATGGCATGCTATAACCACTAGCCAATATGACTTTTCACAGGAATTTCAGCTCTTAAATTTCTAAAACTAAAATTCTCACACCCAGCTTTAAAAAACATCCTACTTAATAAACATTTCACTTTTTAAATAAGGCATGCAATATTACAGAAATCCAGCTTAATATGGTGAAATTTAATATTTGTGTTGGCAATAGGTTTGAGTATATTCCTGTACATAGAAGGTCCACTTAAAATATATGGATCCCTTATATAATTTTATGAGTTCATATATTTATAATACATAGATATGGGGATTTAAAAGTTATTTGTGTATCTTTTTAGTCCAGATCTAATTAAAAATATAGGGCTTTTGTAACATCCATTTCTATAGTAGCATTATATAAGTTGTTTTAATGGTATCTCTATTTATTATCACAAGTAGTTTAAAAGATGTAGGCTATTATAGTTATTGTATATGAGGAAACTGAAACACTAAATGATTAATTGACTTAGAGTTATTTAAGTAGTAAGAGTTTATCTAAGATGTGAATCTAGAATTTATGAGTTCAAGATCCCCCAAAATACCCTGGTCTAGTTCTTTTTAAGTGGGCAGTGGCCTGGGAATATGCCATCTTTTTTAGAAGTACTTCAAAATGTCAGATATGACTGATGGAGAGCAAGTACATCTTCATATGTGACCAAGATAAGGGCTAGCTTTCTGGAGAAAAAGAGGTATTCCTGGACCTGTGAATAATTTTTCAGATGAAGAAACTGAGACCAGAAAGATACAATAAATTGTATTTAAATGATGAAGCCAGGATCCTAACCCATCTTCTGTGATTTCAAACTCTGCAGCATTGCTATTATGTCAGATTCTCTTCTATGAAAGTTAAGTCACACAAATAACACTTAAGTAGTCCATATAGACTAAAAATTTTACATACATATATAAGTATATATACTTATATTTACACTTATATAAATATATAAGTACACATTTCTATATGCATTTATATATTTATATTTTAAATATATATTTACATTTAAATTTATATTATATACAAATTTATAGCCACAGATAAAATAAAAGAAGATCAGAGGGTCCTTGGGAAAGATGATCATTATGTAAAGTCACAGATATCCTGCTATTAAATGATTCTTAAGTGGTAAAATAATGATCTATGAAAAGTGGGAAAAAATCTTCTTACTTCTTTTATGTTGCTACTTATTAGAATGCTCTGTACCCTGCTGCACTTCAAGATTTGAGAGGATTATGTAGAATTTGGTGGGATCCACAGCGCTGAAAATTATTGTTAGATAGGAACATAGAATCTATGAAATTTGATTAAGGAATGTGCCACTGATAAGAATGGATAAGACAGGAATGTAAATTTAATGTTAATTTCACACATATAAAAAAGAATGTAATTTCTATTTTCTCATTTTGTACTATATTTAGGGGAGGAGAGTTAAATGGGTTTGAAATAACAAAATACAATCTTCCATCAGGCAAAATATTTTAAATACTAAGAAAGGAATAAAACTTACTTGTCTATGGTATTATTTTGTGATATAAATCTCAAAAGATAAGGAGTGAAATGTATAGAGATTTCCCATACACTCTGTGCCTTTACTTATGCACAGCCTCATTACTATGATGGGGCACCAGGGTGGGACATTTATTATAAACTAGAAGCCTATGTGGATACACTATTATTAACCAAAATACATGGCTTACATTAGGGTTTTCTCTTGATGTTGTACATTCTTTGAGATTTGGTCCTTTCCTTAAGGACGCCATCCTGAAAATACAACAGGTGAGAGATAATTATGTCTTATAAGACCAGGGCTCAAGTCAGGCCACCTTAGTCTTACCAGAGTGTTGGCAAAACCTTCCAAGGATGATGTAGTTTTAAAAATACTTTTAAGAGAAAGATAACTAAATTTGTAGTTGGACAGATATTGGTGGTAATTCTCTCTCTAGTTCTTTGACTTAGATTAACAATCTAAATTTTCATGATTCATTTCTTTCATCTCAAAAATATAAATAATACTACTAAACCTCACAGGCTTCTGAGAAAGAATTGAATGATGTCACATATATGTAATGTTTACATAATACCCATCACAATTAATCATTTAGAAAGTGGTAGATTTCCCTAACTTTCTAAATCTTATTTTACTAAAGACTAACATGATTAATGTCAAGTCTGTCTTCTTCATAGAACTGTGACAAACGTATATTGAAAAGTTTGTAAAAATCACAGAAAAATATGATATTTTACTACTATTCACAAAGACCATGAAGTGTCATCAGATACCAGACTTAAAACAGGTAAACTTTAGCACGAGGTAGATCTGCTAATAAAGTGTGGGTAATTTGTTTTGGAAATAATCAGAAAACTGAAATTTGCGTTATTGTCACTTATAGAAAATGATCTACTTCAAATGAATCTCTACATTTACCATCTTGTCCTCTGCTTAATTTACTTCCATGTGACTTGGATCTATGTGGGGAAAAATAGAGAAGACAAAAATGACACAGTCTAATCATTTATTTTTGTTTCATGGGCATAAGGCAAACTTTCAAAATATTAATGAGTTTTATTTAATAATTTGCTTATAGCACACTAGCATTTTTAAATTTAACATAGGAATACCAGGCTTATGCCTATATTTTGATTTTTATTCTATTTTTTGACCAAATAATTTAAAACAATCTTATTTTATTGATTTATATTCTTATTTTTCCAATTATCAAAAGAGCCATTTTCTACATTCACATCCACTTTGCTTGAATATAACAAAATCAAATATTTAGTGATTTTGTATGATGTTTAAATGCATGACTGTAATGAAGTACATATCTTCTCATTATCCTTTGTTTAGATTTGTAGGGTTAAACAATAAATTGTGTTATTTTACTTAACCTTCAGTTAATTATATTAGAAGCAGAGCTTGTAATTTACAATGAAGTGAATTAATTTTGAAGCATTCTGTTGTTGCTATTGCTACCATAGATAATTATCTCTATATTATCTAATATTCACTTCTCATAAAAGATGAATACAGAATTAGTGACAAAGTAGGATTTTCATCAAATGCAAAACTACATAAAAAGGAATGCTTCCCATGCTGTAACTTGAAAATCCAAAAAGCGCTTTAATTAAAATCTGTTAATTCTCATTATAATACTTGTATTTCTCCTTCAAACACATACATAAAAGCACAGACATATTTTGTGTAAAACATAATAAGTGTGAGGAAGTGTCTAAATCAAGCATAATAAACTGTTTTA
This sequence comes from Carollia perspicillata, assembly GCA_004027735.1. Classification (NCBI taxonomy): domain Eukaryota; kingdom Metazoa; phylum Chordata; class Mammalia; order Chiroptera; family Phyllostomidae; genus Carollia; species Carollia perspicillata. Next base: position 26,531 of record PVKM010007446.1, on the reverse strand, counting down.
TGATAATGCATTCATACTTTTTTGTTTACACAGATCTTGAGAATACTGAACTACTATGATTCCTTGTAAACTGCTAACAGTAAACCACCCTTATATTCCAAGGTGTATTTGGTAAATGAAATAATAAATAAAATAAAGGTAAAACATATTATTTTGAGACTTCTTGGAAATAATTTAATCAAGAGATCTGCACTAATGCATTTTTGCCACATAAGTTATAAATTATACATAACACAGCATAACATTAAAACATTAACATAACAACATGGGTCTATCACTGGTTAAATAAAGAGAAAAAAAAACAAAACACTAAAGCTTTCCTGACAGATCTTTCTTTTCATGTTATACTGTATGCTAACACAAATTTATTATTAAAAGCATTTCAATACTATGAACCCAAAATTTCACTATTGTCAGTTATGCAAGGAAATGCTGGATGTATCAACATGTTCAGTTGGTTTACATGTTAGCACCAATCAAAATCTATTCTTTGTTCCTTATATTGTAATAAATTTTTGAGTAAAATACAAATATCTCAGTGTGAAGAAGGTCATTTGTTTTGCATTTTCCCCATGGTTTTATACAACATCCTATATTTTATAAAGTGTAGTTCTACAAAACTGTCTTTTTATAAAACTTTCTAGAAAATTATTTACCACTTTACTATAGGTTTTCCTAGCTCATAGAAAACAGAAAATAATTCCTGCCATACTTTCCATACCACACTATTATAATCTGCTTGTTAAGAATGCTCTAGGGCATGCAGTACCACCTTATGTTGTGATGCATTTAGACGGAGGACCATATGTGGTGCTATCCCAGGAAACAGCAGGGTTTAGCTACAGGGTTGGCTGCTTTTTCCAACCCCTTATCCTAACAGGCCCTGCATTTATACATTGTTGCCATCATTGCTATTTATTTAGTATAATCAGTATACTTTTGAATTTATTAAAAATGCTATATATGGCATCATTACATGCACCTCAATATTCAGAGCTTCATAAATTAAAATGCAACATTCTGTATTATATAGAAGCAAGGTTACTCAAAACTAAATTTGAGCATCAACCAAATCTAGTTTGGAAAATGTGAAAATTACTATATTGCATAGATTATCTTCCACTTAAAAGGTGTAATGTGACGACATTTGTCATACTGTGTTGGATAGATTGATGAAAGCGTGTCTGAGGCAAGGCTTTATAGTCCACTGGACCCAGTTATCAAAACGTCCATTGTATCTTGACCCATAAATGATTAGATTACTGTAAAATTATGTAGTGTATTCCTGATAGCTATATTTAAATTTATTTAAATTTATAATTCAAGTTTATAATAGTATTCTGAAGTTATTATCCAACCTCTAAATTAAATAGAAAGATTAAGGAGAAAACTTACATAACAAGGACTTTGAATTTCTGTGCCCTGAGAATCAGAATCTCAGAAAACAACAAATAATTATTTGTATTTAATTTTGATTTTGGTAACTATTTTAAAGTATTCCAGATCATTTTCCTTAATGAAGTACTATTCTCCAGAAGAAAGAAACTTTTTTTTTCAATTTTTTGCATTTTATTTTGATTTCCATTCCTTAGCTTCTATGACTCTTCTAGTATGTTATCCAAATTTTCTATTAGAATTCTCATGAACATAAATGCACACATCCATAACAAAATATTAGAAAATTGAAGTCAGTAATATACAAACACATTAAATATCACATTTAAGTGGAATATATTACATATATTTCAGGCTGACGACATTTTAAAGTGAATTTATTCTACCATATCTACAAGGAAAATTATATGATTATATCACTGATGTAAAAATATATTTGACAAATTGAAGCACACATTCATGATAAGTACTCATAACTTATAAGAAATAGAATCAAACTTCCTCAACTTGATCGAGAGCATTTACAAAATGTACAGTTAACATTATATAAGATGGTGAGACTGAATGCTTTTCCCCTAAGTTCAAGTGCAACACAAAGATATAGTCTCAACTTTAATTTCATACTGAAAGTCTTATCTAATTTAATAAGTCAATAAAGGTAATAAATCTATATGTGTAGATTGGCAAGTATGAGGTAATAAAAATAACATTATAGGGAATATATAATCCACATATGAATTAGACTGAGTATTGTGTATTGATGTGACTCAGAGGTATCTCAAATTCATACTTTGATTATATATGTGTGTTTTTGTGGGTATATGTATATATAATCATGTGAAGTATGATGTAATATAATATGTACCTTGCCATTTTCTTCCTTATAGAACTCACTTAGGGAGAGAAAAGAGTGCATTTGGATTTTTCTTATAATTTTACATATAAAATGGATACCATCGCAGCTAAAATAGATCAAAACTTCCATGGTTAATGAAGAATACAATTGTAAAATAATAACTAACAGTGTTTCCTGTTGAAGGAAGTAATTAAAATCTTATTTGTGAACCATTTAATTTATATGAGTATGTAAATCTGTACTAGTTGATTAAAACTCTCATCAATTTTCATGAGTATAACTTTGAAATAAATAAAGATGTAAATGTTTGAGAATGTTGTATAGATTGTTATTGCTTCAAAGAAATTTTCATAGATTATAGGCTCCAGGATATAAGACTCGGTAGTGAAATGAGTAAAATAGATCTTTTATAAGAATTTTTACTGAATGTTCTTTTTTGAAAAGAGTAGTTAAAAATAAATGAGGAATGTATTTTTTTTAAATTCCACCAGAAATTTTCTATTTAAATTAATTTCCACCTTAATTTTTCTTAAAAAGTTGTCATATATTCCCCAAATAATATGCAAGCAAAAATTAAAACAAGCTATAACACCCTCGGATGCATTTGTTAGTTCACTTCTAGGCTTAAGCAGAAATGACTTCTGAGAGAAAATATTACATTTTAGTTGAGACATTGAAAGTCTTGACACTGAACTAAGTCCACTAAAGTCACTTACTCTAGTGCAATAGAAATATATGAAAACACTTGGGAAATTTGTTTTGTACATACATCTTTAAAGATCATTTGTGTAACATATAACATACTTAATATATTTTGATATTTCCTCTAAATTTAGAATACTGTTAGTACTGCTCTGCATTTTGCAAGAAAATTTCTGTCTCTGGGTATGGGACAGCATTAGATATACAGTTGCCTCCGTTCCTAAAAATCTTCTCCTAGGCTATTATCCTGTTGGTTCCATTGAATTTCTCAGAAATACACATCATCACTCTTGCTGTTGGCAGATACGGTGGATCTTTTGAATTTGCACTTCTCTACTTACTTTCTGCATTCAGAAGATATTGCATTCCAAACAGTGTTTTCTAGAATCCAAAAAACATAGTTCTCACTTCAATAAGCAGTCAAAGTGCAAATAATTGTACAAATTACTGTACTACTTGAAAACTGATAAGTGCTACAAAAAGAAATAGAAGTGGAAAAATATATATGCATAGATACTTTATTGTATTGTTTCCAGTGTGTAACTATAATGCAAAACTACAGAACAACAAGTTGTTATGAGTTTGTGTACACTGTTGTCCTACTTTCCCTTGTCTGACAATTCTTATTAATGCAATTATAATGTTGAGGCTCTGTCAGATGTGAATGTAATGTGGAAAATGTTGAATCATTGTCTGGCTAACACTGAATAGCTCTCACACTCATAAATATAACATATAAACCATAATTTTATTCTTCAATACTACCAGTATTCACAAAGTCACTTACAATACTAAGCTACCTGTGATTCTCATGTTTTTTAGTAGTGAGTTTTAGGGAAAACACCATATACTAGTCTTTTTAGAGTATAGTACAATAAATAGGTAATGAAATCATAGAGATACTATTTTTAACACTACCTCACTAAACATAAGCAATCAATTGTACTACCTTATTCATAATAAATAGATAAATCCTATATTACCACCACAAGCGAGATAGTCAATCAATTTACTCCTTAGTTTGTAATAGATATAAGAATGGTTTCTTCTACTGAGAAATCTCTTCAGCACTAAAACACATTGGAAAGACAGGGTTTGGATGAATATAGGTCCTTTACATGAAGCCATAGACTTCTATGAAAATTCAGATTTTATTAAATTAATAATAATAAAAAGAATGAATGTAGAGATCAGATATATTTTACAATGAATTAAACTGACAAACACAAGAAACCTTTAAACAATATAATTCTTTTCAGTTTCAACTATAAATCAACAAATAGGAATTGAAGTCACACCTAATATTTAAGAAATTAATGTATATCTTTGCTTTTGAAAAATTACCTAGATATATAACTTTTAAACATCCTTATTTAAATATACTTTTAAAAGTGACTTAAGAACATTTAATGTTTGTTTTCAACTGAAATATTATTACACATCCTGGTCATAGGGAATGAACAAATTACATATATATACATTTTTCATATATATACATATATATGAAAAATCAGGGGAGACTGGAACCTTTTATCTACTTTGGAAATAGGTGACAACATGAAATAAACTTGTCCAAAGGACTCTTAGAGACTCCAGAGTTCTGTTACCTTCATTTAACTCCTGGCAGAAACCTATATGTGTTTATGCCAATGTCACACTTCACAGAAAAGACAGTGAAAGTCCCCTTATCTATATAAAATTGTGCAAAGTTAAAAATGTCTTCTAGTGCTCGCTTCAGCAGCACATATACTAAAATCAGAATGATACAGAGAAGATTAGCATGGCCCCTGCACAAAGATGACACACAAATTCGTGAAGTGTTCCATATTTTTTTGAAACAGTAATGATGGAAAACTTCCCTAATTTGACAAGAGAAAAAGTCACACAAATCCAGGAAACACAAAGGGTCCCAATCAAGAGGAACCCAAATAGGCCCACTCCAAGACATATCATAATTAAAGTGGGAAAATTCCAAGACAAAGAGAGAATCTTAAAGGCAGCAAGAGAGAAGAAAGAAGTAACATACAAGGGAGCCCCAATAAGGTTAGCTGCTGACTTCTCAATGGGAATGCTCCAAGCCAGAAGAGAATAGCAGGAATTAATCCAAGCAATAGAACCAGAGGACTGCAACCTGGGCTTCTTTACCCAGTAAGGCTCTCAATCAAGATAGAAGGCCAAATGAAGAGCTTCCAAGACAAAAGAAGTCTAAAAGAACACACATCCACCAATACAGCTCTTTAAGAGGTGCTAAAGGGAATGATCTGAGGAAAAGAGAGAGAGAGAAACGGGAACACAGGTAGGAAATGGTAACAAATAAGTACCTATCAAAAATAACCTTAAATGTAAATTAATTAAATGCTCCAATCAAAAGACACAGAATAGCTGAATGGATAAAAAGCATGCCCCACACATATGCTGCCTACAAGAGACCCACTTCAGGACAACTGACCTACACAGACTGTAAGGGAAGGGCTGGAAACAAATTTTCCAAGAAAACAAACAGGAAAAAAAAAAAAACCTGGATAGCAATATTCATATCAGACAAAATAGACTTAAAAAAAAGGCATAAAGAGAGACCCAGACTTCAGAATACTCAAGGGAAGACTCCACAAAGAAGAGATAAACATTGTAAATATATATGCAACCAACATATGAACACCCAAATACATAAAAAAAAAAATCTTAGAGGACTTCAAGAAAGATATTGGTAGCAACACAATAATAGTAGGGGATTTTAACACCTCACTGTCAAAAATGGACAGATCTGCCTAAAAAATTTTTCAACAAAGATATTGTGGCATTGAACAGCACCCTACATGAAATGGACTTAACTGATATATATAGAGCCCTGCATTGAAAAGAAGCTAAATACACATTCTATTCAAATGCACATGAAACATTTTCAAAGATAGACCACATTATAAGACACAAAACAAGCCTCAAAAATTTCAAGAACATTGAAATCATACCAAGCATTTTCTCCAACCACAAGGGACTGAAACTAGAATCCAATCCCAAGGGAAAAACCCAAAACACTCAAAATCATGGAGATTGAATAGCATGCTATTAAGCAATAAAAAGGTCAAGCATGAAATTGGAGAAGAAATAAAAAAGTTTCTGGAAACAAATGAAAATGAACTTACAACAACCCAAAACGTATGGGACACAGCAAAGGCAGTCCTTAGAGGGAAGTTCATAGCAATACAGGCCTACCTAAAAAAGATAGAAACATTTCAAACAAACAACCTAACCCTATGCCTACAGGAACCCAAGGAACAACAACAAGGCAGCCCAGAAATAGTAGAAGGAAGGAAATAGCCAAGATCAGGGCAGAATTAAATGACATAGAGACCAAAAGTACAATACTAAGGATCAATGAATCCAAGAGCTGGTTTTTTGAAAAGATAAACAAAATCGACAAGCCTTTATGTAGGCTAATCAAGGAAAAAAGAGAGAGGACCCAAATAAACACAATCAGAAATGAAAGAGGAGAGATTACAACTGACACCACAGAAATACAAAGAATTGTAAGAAATTACTATGAGGAGCTTGTATGCCAAGAAATTTGAAAACCTAGGTGAAATGGACAAATTTCTAGAAAAAAAAAATCTTCAAAAGTAAATGAAGGAGAAGCAGAAAGCTTGAACAGACCAATAGCAGCAGATGAACTTGAAGCAGTAATTAAAAGACTCCCAACACACAAAAGCCCTGGATCAGATGGTTTCACAGGAGATTCTACAGAGCATTTAAGAAAGAGCTAACCCCTATCCTTCACAGACTATTCAAAAAAATCCAAAGTTATAGAAGACTCCCAGACACTTTTTATGAAGCCAGCATCATCCTAATCCCAAAACCAGATAAAGACACAACAAAGAAAGAAAACTTCAGGCTAATATTGTTGATGAACATAGACACTAAAATCCTCAACAAAATATTGGCAAATCACATCCAACGATACATTAAAAAGATTATACACCATGACCAAGTGGGATTCATCCCAGGGATGCAAGGATGGTTCAATATTCGCAAATCACTAAATGTAATATATCACATGAACAAAAGGAAAGACAAAAACCACATGATCATATCAACAAATGCTGAAAAAGCATTTGCCAAGATACAGCATCTATTTATGATGAAAACACTCAGCAGAGTGGGAATAAAGGGAGCATTTCTCAACATAATAAAGGTCATATATGAGAGACCTACAGCCAACATCATACTCAATGGACAAAACTAAAAGCTTTTCCACTAAGATCAGGAACAAGACAAGGTTGTCCACTTTCACTACTTCTATTTAATATAGTTTTGGAAGTTTTAGCCACAGCAATCAGAAAAGAAAAGGAAATGAAATTCATCCAAATTGGAAAGTAGTAAACAAAACTGTCACTGTTTGCAGATGATATGATAGTGTACATGGAAAATCCTATAGACTCCACCCAAAAACTGCTCAACCTAATAAATGAGTTTGGCAAAACAGTGTGATACAAAGTCAATATCCAGAAATCAAAGGCATTTTTGTATACCAACAATGAAACAGCAGGAACAGAAATCAAGAAAAAATCCCATACAATATAGCAAAAAGAAAAATAAAATACCTAGGAATAAACCTAACCAAGAAGATAATAGACATGTACGCAGAAAACTACACAACACTAAAGAATAAAATCAAGGAAGACACAAACAAATGGAAACATATACAGTGTTCATAGATTGGAAGTATTTACATCATCAAAATGTCCATATTACCCAAAGCAATTTACAGATTCAATGCAATACCTATTAAAGTATCAATGGCATATTTCACAGGCATAGAACAAACACTTCAAAAATTTATATGGAACCATAAACTACCCCAAATAGCAGCTGCAATTTTGAAAGAGAACAAAGTAAAGGGATCACAATACCTGATACCAAACAGTATTATAAGGCCACAGTAATCAAAAGAGCCTGATACTGGCATAAAAACAGGCACATAGACCAATGGAACAGAACAGAGAGCCCAGAAATAAACCCATGTCTGTACAGTCAGTTAATATTTGACAAAGGGGGCAACACCATAAAATGGAGTAAAGATAGTCTCTTCACCAAACGGTTTTGGGACAACTGGACAGCAAAATAATGTAACTCGAGCACCTACTTACACCATACACAAAAATAAATTCAAGGTGGATAAAAGACTTAAATATAAGCTGTGACACCATTAAAATTTTAGAGGAGAACTTAGGCAGGAATATCTCTGATATTTCATGCAGCAATATTTTTACTGATATGTCCCCCAGAGCAAGGGATATAAAGGAAAGAATAAACAAATGGGATCTCATTAAAATAAAAAGCTTCTGCACAGCTAAAGAAAATAGCATTAAAATAAAAAGAGAACTAATTATATGGGAAAATATATTTGCCAATGATACCTCAGACAAGGATTTAATCTCCAAAATATACAAAGAACTTACACAATTCCATTGTAAGAAGATAAGCAACCCAATTAAAAAATGGGCAACGGACTTGGACAGACATTTCTCCAAGGAGGACATACAGAGGATTCAGAGACACATGAAAAGATGGTCAATATTGTTAGCCCTCAGAGAAATGCAAATTAAAACCACAATGAGATACCACTTTACACCAGTCAGAATGGCCATCATAAACAAAGCAACAAACAACAACTGTTGGAGAGGTTGTGAAGAAAAGTAGACTCTAGTTCACTGTTGGTAGAATTGCAGAGTGGTATAAACACTATGGAAAACAGTATGGAATTTGCTAAGAAAACAAAAATGGATCTGCCTTTTGATTCAGCAATTCCACTGCTAGGATTATATCCTGAAGACCCTGAAACACCTATCCAAAAGAACCTCTGTACTGCAATGTTCATAGCAGCACAATTTACAATACCCAAGTGTCGGAAGCATCCCAGATGCCCATCAGTAAATGAATGGATCAAAAAACTATGGTACATATACACAATGGAATTCTATGCAGCAGAAAGAAAGAAGGAGCTTCTACTCTTTGCAACAGCATGGATAGAACTGGAAAGCATTTTGCTAAGTGAAATAAGCCAGGTGGTGAAAGACAAATACCATATGATCTTACCTTTATCAGGAACCTAAACAACAAAACAAAGAAGCAAGCAAAATATAACCAAAGACATTGAGATAGAAAACAGGCTGACAGTAACCAGAGGGGAGGGAATTTCAGGGCAAAAAGGGAAGTGATTACAGGAAGAAGTATGGACACATGGACAAAAACTAAGGGGGGTGAAAATGTGAGGGAGGTGGGGAGCACTGCGGGGGTGGACTGGGATGGGAGTAAAAGACAGAAAACTGTATTTTAAAAACAATGGAAATAAAATTAAACTAAAATCAATAAAATTAAAAATGTAATAAAAATTTAATAAAAATCAAAATTTAATTACAATTAAATTAAATTAAAACAATTAAATAAAATTAATTAAATTAACTTAAATTAAAAATAAATAAATACTAAACAAGGAAAAATATATACTTTCAGCTTATGCCCCTTTTATTCTTTTCTCCCCCAATGTCATTTCTATTATTTTTCCCAAATAATCAGTGTTTTAATTAGCTGTTTTTCTTTAATATAATTGTTAAATGGGTATCTCTAAAATATAAAACTTTCACATTTTATGTAAAAATTATTGCATATTACATGTTATTATTCATCTTTCCCTTCTTTTTAGTTATTTAAAAATATATCTACATTGATATGCATATCCCTGGCCTCATGGTATCTCACAGGTTCAAATCCTTTTGTCATTACATAGAGGGTTACCTCTTTGAATACTGAAGGGAGTTCATATGTTTTGAAAATGTCTATCCCTCAATATCCTTCCTGTAGTTTGGATTGTCAGTATGATATATTTTTCTCAATCTCAATTACTTGGAATAATACCTTACTTTCATTTAATTCTCATTCATTAAATATTTTTTACCCTTGTAATACTGTTTTGCTATTGAATTTCTTCTGCTCTGAAATACCTGTCCACATATCTTAAATATTTTTACATTAGGTGATCTTACTATTTGTGTATTTTACTTATTGGCTTTTCTTTAAATTTATGAATACAAATTTCTTGTTGATTCAATGTAATTTAAATATCATTTTGAGAGAATTATCTTTTTAATATGTGCAAACATATTGTACTGAATATAATTTTACATTTTAATGTCAAATTTTTATATATACTTGATTATTTTCCTTATTTTTAAAGTATTTTATTGATTATGCTATTACAGTTTTCACAATTTTTACCCCTTTTTCCCCCCTCTGCCCTGCACCCTAACCCTCCAGCATCCCACACCCTTAGTTCATGTCCATGCATTGTACATATAAGTTCTTTGAGTCCTCCCTTTCCTACACTATTTTTTATCTCTCCCCTTCTATTTTATGCCTACCAGTTATGCTTTTTCTTTCCTGTACATTTCACCCCCATTCCTCCCTCCCCCCACCCCAACAAAATCCCTCCGTGTGATGTCCATTTCTTTGATTATGTTACTGCTCTACTGCTCTAGTTGTTTACTTAGTTTTCATTTTCATCATTTTTTTTTCTTTTAGGTTCATATGTTTCCAGGAATTCTAGGAAGCCCAGAGAGTCCCAAAGAAGTTGGACCCAAAGAGGAACACACCAAGGTACATCATCATTAAGTTACTCAAGATTACATATAAATAGAGAATTCTAAAAGCAGCAATAGGAAAGGAGAGAGTTACCTCCAAAGGAGTGCCCATAAGACTATCAGCTGATTTATCAAAAGAAACCTTGTAGGCAAGAAGAGACTGGAAAGAAGTATTTGAAGTCATGAAAGGGAAGGACCTATATCCAAAATTACTCTATCCAGCAAAACTACCATTTACAATGTAAGGGCAGATAAAGTGTTTCCTAGATAAGGTCAAGTTTAGGAGTTCGTCATCACCAAGCCTTTAATATATGAAATGTTAAAGGGACTTATCTAAGAAAAAGAAGAAAATCAAAAATATGAACAGTAAATGACAACAAACTCATAACTCTCAACTAATGATTTCTGATCTAGAATATTCTACCTTAATCTGAAGTCATTAAAATTTTGAAAATTATTTTCTAGAGGTTTTAATAATTACTTATTTAGAATTAATATATTTTAGTGGCATGAGATAGGAAAAAAATATTTTTACTAGTTCTTTAAATATGATTTCTTTTCTCACCAACTGACAGTTCTTTTGAGTCTAATGGTCCATTTTAATCTCTGTGTCAATACCAGTTTCTTGATATACATGATATTCATCATATTCTTAATCTTAAAGTTTATCTAAATTATTTTCTGTCTTTTACCCTTTATATAATTGTAGCCCAACTTTTCATATTTATTCCTTTTCAATTCTTCTTGGTATTTAAAGCACTAAATATATGGATTAGCTTTGGAAAAGTTGTGTCTTATAATATTTGTAAGCATATTATAGTTCTTATTTTTGTATTTTCTTTTATATTACTTAGTAATGTTTAGTAACAATTCCATGAATGTCTGTTCATATTGGTTAGTATTATATCTTACAGATACCATACAGTTTTGTTACTAAGGTGAATGGGTCCTTTTCTTGCCTGTTATAGTTTCTCTTTGGGTGTGTGTATAGATGAAATAGGTCAATCACCACTGATTACCTATGGCTGATGCACTTGTACTCTCTGTGTTCCTGATATATCCATCAGTCCAAAGCAGTTTAATGGGCTCAAATTATTAGAAGATGGAATGATTCTCTGATTTGGACATTCTATAGATGATTTTGTCTGCATGCAATTATTAGGTATATGTTTAAGTCAAGTTAGATATTTAAAAATAAACTTAATCCCAGAAGAATGTGAAAAAAGAATATGAATTAGTATACAAACTCAGATGCATGTGGTTTTTCATAAATGTTTCTTGAATGCTTATATGGGCCAGTCAGTGTTTCTAATACGCTCTATGTTTTATTAATTAAATACATCCTGAGGAATAGGTTATCCTTATTCTACTTCATTTTATTAGAAAAACTGAGGACCATAAATTCCATCATCATCACAGGTAATATAGTAAGTGGCATAGCTGGAATGTAACACTAGGTTCCTGTTCTCCAAATCTAGTTCTCTTCTTATTATATCACAGCTGCCATAATAAAAATGTCAACTTGGATATTCATCTTTAGTATTTCTATTGCTTACTATTTCAGCATTGTTTACTTTCTAATGAAAGTCCAACTACAGAATTTTTCTTTATACTATAATGAAAATACTTTCTAAGAAGGAAGTATCATGAGTCTTTGAATTATTTTACAAAAATGAACTTCTTCACTAAATTATTCATTGATTTAGCAGCTCCCTGAGAAGAGCATGACAAGCAACTTAAAGGTAGAAGGAAAGGCTTGAAGGACTGGTAGAAGATCGCCAAAGGCAAATTGAGGCAACTGCAAGTTAGTTTTTTCCACCAACATGTAGCACAATTATCCAGTGAGAGAATAACTCAAGGAACAATTTGACCCTTATCAAAATGGCAGCTAGTGTCTATCACTCTGTTCTTCAGTAGAGCATGGTTGAGTTGTTTCTGAAGTTGATTGAGGATGCCAGCTCTCAGTTACTATAGGCTACCAGCATTGAAAAGAACTCATCAAATATTTCAAATGTCTTCTTAACCCTCAGATCCAAATTAAAGTCACTTTTCCTCTAGTGAACCAAATGTGTGCTTTATTTTATTTGTTGTTTATTTTTTTTGTCTAGTGGGAACTAATTTCCCTGAGGATTCATATCAAATATTATCATCCATTTGCATTATTCACTAAATTGTAAAAGCTCAGTAACAGGCAATATTTAAAATATACATATTATAGAGCTGTATATATGAAAAAAAATTCTCTAGAAGTTTATTGAACTTTTATTTCATTTTATGGAGTAAGAAGGGAGTACAATGAAATTAAAATGCAATGTAGTATACTTAGACTTCCACTAAAATTTTGACCAACTATTTTGTTAATATAATCTGAAAACACTTACAGTTGGGATAGTATAGATAATCATATCCTGCAAATGTATATTCACTTCAATTTCCAATTTCCCCAATGACTTGGACATTATTTCTTGAGTTAATCTGACTAAAATAGCCATGAATTGCTAAAGCACAGGAATAGTAAAGCATGGGCAAACCTGTGCATTGAAATTGATGACACAGCTGAAAGTGTGTGGGTGACCATGACCTAAGCCTGAGATGATATATTTGTACTTTTCTTTCAGCCAGCTTGGCTTCCCAAATATTCATACTGATCTTTGCCCTTTGGCCCTGTAGGACTTCAAGGTTGTGGGTAGAAATCTGGTATTCATGTTGTACTTGTCTCTGTTAATATGTTCCTATTTGTTTGTTTGTTTATTTATTTATTCTTGGACAGGTTTTAGAATAGAAAAATGTTTTAGGATGGATAACTTTTTATAAAATGACATTTAAAATGTAGTAAAACTAAAATATGCAATTTTTTAATAAAAAATGACACACAATAGATTTGCTTGTTGACTAATGATCTCAATTTAAGGTAGTGGACATTCTGGCAGGTTAAGACACTTACCAGATTTCATAGACTCAGTAAAAGGCAAAACTTGGACAGACTGAACTCACATTTTATATTTTTATCATCATCATCATCATCATCATCATCATCATTTCCTATTCAACTCAGTCCAACATCTGATCTTTGTGAATATTGTAAGAGCATTAGGAGTGGTTCAACCCTAATTGAAGATTATTCTTAAAACCTGCCAGTATTCATATGATATACAGAGAAGTGATTCTTTTTGCTCAATATACATAAAGTTAAATTTGTTGATAGGATATGTAGATAGATGTGTGCAAGGTAACTAAAATATTAACATGCCAAAACACATCCCTTAATTGTTACAAGAATGAGCTATTTACCCTACAGCACATAGTTTTCTGTCACAAAAGACCTAACAGTATCACCTCATCTCTGTATGCCCCAATTGATATATCTGTAAAATGAAATGAAATAGATGGGCGATCTTGGAAATCCTTTTCAGCACAGTCTACAAAAGGTACTCAAAGCTAAGGAATAAAATTTCCCAAAGCCAAGCATTATCAGTACTGTGATGCCAAGTGTACAAAATGAATAAGGAAAACATTGAACAGCCAAAAGTAATAACGGTAATCATCAGTGAATAATTTCCCTGTTTTGGTACATCTCATATTCTTGCAATAATTTACAAGTTTGCTCCAGGAGTGAGAGAAGAAACTTATACCTTTTGTATCTCCATCACAGAATGATTTCAGGCCCTGACCTTTCTTATTTTATGCATCTTTTAATTTCTTCTCTGAGTTAACCTTTTGTCAATTACCTTTGGTCAAGCATTCAAAAAAAAACAAAAAACAAAAAAACAACAACTAAGCTATACTCCAGCATATCTGTAGCTAGCAAATAAATTTTAGCATTGTTCATAAATAGGAAAAGTCAAGGCAATGTTATCCATTCATCCTGAATAACTTTTGCACTAAATGGATGGCTATTTTCAAGTTTGCTTTGCATTTAGACCTTTACTGTTGCTAAATGAGAGTTACAAATCTCTCCAAATAAAGGAAGGAATCAATTTTGAGGCTGGGCAGAGCAGTTGGGCGGAGTTGCCTTTTCTTCCCCAGGGTGGAGTGCCTCTCCTATTCTCACTACATCTGGCAGCACAGATGGCAAGAAAATTAATAGGAGGGAGGAAGCTTTGACCTCATGTGGATATAAACAGGTCCTGAGACTACACAGGCAGGCAAATCCGATAATAGCTTTAAAAGAGACCTTGAAAGTTCATGGAGTTCAGCTCCCTGCTGCTGATAGAGCTGTACTTGACAAAGTCTGATGTCCTAGGCCAGCATCCTTGAGGTAATATGCATAGAGATACCAGAAAGGTCACCAAGGACGGCCACGTGGTTCATCTTTCTAGATAAGTGTAGAGGTAGGATAGGAACATCTGTTTTATGTTAGTGCATCTTGTTGGAGATAGGTTAAGAGCAAATGACTGCTTAAGCTCTTCCTATCACAAGTATTCAAGACATTAGAATCCTCAGAGACAAAAAGCCTATAAACAGATGTTCATCTCTAAGCACATTTATAGGGTTAACACAACTAGCATGTTGCAAGAACATGTTGGTAATTGACATTAGTCACTAAACAAATACCTATTAATTATAGAATTATTGATCTGAAAAGATATCTGCATTATGTATCTGAGGTTGCCCAGAACTGGCTATTCAGACACTGTTAGCAGGATAATGCCTAAGTCATTCCCACCCTCCTAACCTTACCATCTCCCATTAAATGGGGGCTTCATGTGTCAATAAGCCTTAACCCACTGCCATTTGGAGGGTTTTAAAGAAAGATTTGCTTTTCTGATTAAAGGGACAAATGGATCTTGTGCTGTGCATTCTCCCCTTTCACTTTCTTTTGAATATGGGCTTGATATATTGTAACCACGGAAGCAAAGCAATAGAATTTCAAACTGATGATTATGTTCCAGCAACCTTCTTGGCAATGCATTTTTGTTATGTGAAAATAATTAACTCTTACTGTTAAGCCAGATTTACTTCATTAACTCAATTTGAAAACATACCTAAATTATGTACTTACTAGTGTCTAAATTTTCTTTATAATATCTTAATGATGAAAGACTCTCCCATGGTAGGTAGAGTAATTTCAATTCAACTCTCACTTCTAAATATTATTTCAACTATTATTTATATAGGCTTATAATCTAGAAAGAATTTTCAAGCACTATATCTCCAAAATATTTTTCCTTAGCCTTGAAATTCTCTACTCCAATTATTTTACATTTCATCTTAACTTAATGAACCACTCCAGTGCATATTAAGACATGCATTTTTTCATTAAAACTAGTTTTGGAAAAATACTTGAGGAGCCTTGTTGTATATCTGAATACTCTTAAAAATAAAACCTAAGAAAGATTATTTTACATGAGGGGTATTTGAAAACTATATATACATAAATATCATAAATCATTATATATGATTAATAATTAGGAGATTCTGTTAAATTTGAACATCCTTGATGTTTTACCAACAAATCCAAATTACTGATGTCCTTAAATCACATTAACTGTGATTCTCTAATTTAGCAGGCATACAGGTCATCTAGAAAACTTGTTAAAATCAATTTCAAAAATTGATCTAGTAGGTCTAGTTGTGGAGTTCAGAAATTTACATTTATAAGCAGCTTTCAGCTGATCCTGATATTACTGGTCTGAGGGCCACATTTTCAGTAACAGAGCCTAAAAAAAATCTCAACTAATGCTCTAACATTGTCACATATGCACTTCTTCAAAAGAGAGAGACAAATTGTCTTTGGCAAATGTATTGCCATATGCTACTTTAAAACTGTGTTTCTACTTATTGTAATGACTGTAGATCATTTGCAAAGCTTCAGTTGATATTTAGCTCGACAGACTGATTTCCCAGATATATACTTAAACTTAGGTGAAAACCTTTCTGTAAGTAACTGGTCTCCCTATTCTAATTCTGATAGCTTTTGTTTTAATGGGTACTCACCATTACTGTCTTTGACATTTATTATAATCCATTCCAAGTCCTATGGTATATAAATAATCTTCAAAAACATACTGACATCATTATAAAGATGGTCTCATACCCAAATTTCACAGAAAAATACATGACTGTATTTTGAGGCAGTGATTACATTTCTAAATTTTTTAAATTCCCATTTAAATAAGGAAGAAATTGTATTACTCACCAATCAGTATTCTTTTCTTCTCTTTCTGTATTTAATCATATACATGCATTCTGACACATTTTGTGTGTCAGAGAATTCAGGAAAGATGCTACTTTGTGCTTGATAGAGAGGGCAGGCTGCTATGATGAATCTCATGCAGCAGGTGTCTGATGGACTATTATTTAATCTCTGCTTTGGGGAAGACCAATCAAATGGTATCTGTTGGTATTTGTTTAATAAAAACTCCAGATGTTGACAATGTTTCCCCATGGCTATTAATACATAATGATTTGCACACAGCTGCTAAAAAGACATCAAGCCCAACTACTTTATGACTATCACTGGAAATAATTATTTTTCTTCTTTGTGTCTTTTATATATAGCCCTTATGACATAACTCACATATTTTTCAAGTGTTAAATTAAGTCAGCTAAATAAGATTTATTCACATTTATTTTCTCAGAGTTCTGTAAAAATTTATGTTATATGTTAATGGGGCATTCTGATATAACAAGAGAATGTCATCATTTTGATTGTCTAGTTAACCTGAAAATGCAATGAACTATGTGTCTTTATATGGGGTATTGTTTTGACAAATTTTACTTGTAAAATATATGTATTCAAACTTTAGATGCAGACAAAAAGAGTAAACCACAATTTTTTTTTTGATTTTTTGAAGGACAATTTTTAATTGGGTTCTGACAGTATTTATATTTTTCTTGAGTTATAGAAATATTTTCCTTAATTTTATTTTTAAGTCAGCAAAAGTAAGGGAATCATGTTACATTATCCCACATCCAATGAAATAGTTTCAAAATGATTTCCAAATTGTGTCAGCACTGGTGGATGATTGGTCTCCCCTAAAGGAAAAACACTAGTTCTGTCTGGAGTTTTTTAAGACACATATGAAAGTGACAATCCTCACCAAAAAGAGAAAAAATGAACATGTTAACAGCAACAAATGTCACATAAATTTCTTTTTTTCCCTCTAAGGTACTTCATTGTTGGTTGTTTTCAAGAAGATATGGGCAATCCTTATGAGATGTTTTAGGGGATAAGAGTATAGTTGAAGCTGCCAAAGCAGAGCGGCTCTGTAACTAAGTCTCATCCACAGACTGGGAAGACAATATTTCAGATACATTTACTCATCAGATTGGGAGGAGATTCAATTCTGTCTTTTCCACTGACCTTCCCTATCCTCATAAGTCCCTTCTCAATGATACCAGAGTTCGACTTTTTATTTCCTTCTCAATGTACCTCAGTATTTCAATATGAATGGCCACAAAGACATGAATGCATACCAAAATCACTAACACTGTGTTTTGTTGAAAAATTGCATTATCTTCCAGCCAAGATGGAGGTGTAGGTAGATATACTGTGTGTTCTCTCACAACCAAAATAAAGACAACAACAAATTTAAAAACAAAAAAACAACTAGAACTGCCAGAAAATCTAACTATATGGAAGTCTGACAACCAAGGAGGTAAAGAAGAAACATTCATACAGACAAGTAGGAGGAGCAGAGATGGGCAGCTGGGGGGAGAGGACTCATAGGAAGGGGGTGCCTGGAGGATTGGGGCAGGCAGGGAAGCAGCTGGTGGACTGGGCGAGGTGGCAGCTGGCAGAGCTTGAGGATAAACTGGGTGAAACAACTGTGGAATGAGACAGACTGCACAACACAGGGCTGCAGTGTGGGGAAATGAAGCCTCAAAACCTCTGAATGAAAAAACCTGTGGGGGTTGAGGTGGCAGGAGAATCTCCCAGCCTCATAGAAAAGTTCACTGGAGTGACCAACAGGGTCCTAGAATGCACACAAAATCACCCACCTGGGAATAAGCACTAGAAGGTCCCAATTTGCTTGTGAGTAGTGGAGGAAGTGACAGAAAGCTGGAAGAGAGCTGAACAAGTGACATTGTTCCCACTCAAACCCCTCCACCACATACAGCACCACAAAGCAGCACTCTGGGTTGCCCTGCCCTTGTGAATACCTAAGGCTCCACTTCTTACTACATATCAGGAGTGTTGAGAGAAAAAAAAAAAAATGGTCCAAATGAAAGAACAAATCAAAGCTCCACACAAAATACAACTCAACAATGAAGAGATAGCCAACATATCAGATGCACCATACTGGTAATCAGGATACTCACAGAAATGGTTCAGTATGGTCACAAAGTAGAGAAAAAAAGTGAAGGCTATGCAAAGTGAAATAAAGGAAAATGCATGGGGAACCACCAGTGAATGGAAGGAAACTGAGACTTGAATCAATGGTTTGGACCAAAAGGAAGAAATAAACATTCAACCAGAACAGAGTGAAACAAACAAGAATTTTAAAAAATGAGGAGAGGCTTAGGAGCCTCCAGGACAACTTTAAACATTCCAACATCCAAATCACAGGGGCACCAGAAGGAGAAGAGGAAAAGCAAGAAATTGAACACTTATTTTAACAAATAATGAAAGAGAAATTCTCCAGTCTGGGAAGGGAAATAGATTTCCAGGAAATCCAGGAAGCTCAGAGAGTCCCAAAGAACTTGAACCTAAGGAAGCACACACCAAGGCACATCATAATTACATTACCCAAGTTTAAAGAGAAGGAGAGAATCTTAAAAGCAGCAAAAGAAGAGGGAACAGTTACCTACAAAGGAGTTCCCATAAGACTATCAGCTGATTTCTTGAAAGAAAACTTGCAGGCAAGAAGGGGCTGGAAAGAAGTATTGAAGTCATGAAGGGCAAGGACTTACATCCAAGGTTATTCTATCCAACAAAGATATTATTTAAAATGGAAGAACAAATAAAGTGTATCCCAGATAAGGTCAAGTTAAAGGAGTTTATCATCCCCAAGCTGCTATTATATGAAATGTTAATGGGACTTACCTAAGGAAAAGAAGACCAAAAAATACAAATAGCAAAATAACAACAAACTCACAACTATCAACAACCAAACCAAAAGAAAAATAAAAAGAAATCCTAAGCAAACAAGTAGAAGAGAAATGGAATCACAGAAATGGAGATCACATGGAGGGTTAGCAGTGGGGAATGGGATGGGGGAGAATGGCGGGAAAGTACAGGGAATAAGAAGCATAAATGGTAGGTACAAAATAGACAGGGGGGAATGGCATAGGAAACGTAGAAGCCAAAGAACTTATATGTAGGACCCATGGACATGAAGTAAGGTGGAGTGGGGGTTATGCTGGTGGGAGGGGCAGTGCAGGGTAGAAGGTAATGAAGGGGGGAAATGGGACAACTGTAATAGTATAATCAATAAAGTATACTTTAAAAAACCCTTGGAAGAATAAAAAATACATTAGAAATACCTAGTGATTATAGAATACTGTAGTAGGTTCTTATTGCTGCTGTACTAAATAGTACAAACTTATTGTAGACATAAATTTATCATATTATATAGTTCTGGAAGTCAGATGTATGAAATAGGTTTAACAAGGTAGAAATTAAGGTTTCATCAGGACTGTGATCCCTCTGTGGATTTCAGGGAAAATTCCATTTTCTTGCTTTTTCCAACATCTGAAAAGTATTCCTTGGCTTTTGGCAACTTCCTCCATCTTCAAAGTCAACCGAGTGGAATCTTTAATTCTCTCTCCAACTCTGGCCTTTACTTCCTTTGTTACATCTCCTTTTCTCCCTCTGACTCTCCTTTCCCCCCCTTATATGGGTCCCTGTATTTACATTGGATTCACCTTATAATTTCATTACTTGTATAGTCTCCTATCATAAGACCATTAATCCAATCACATCTATAAAGTTGTAAGATACCATAGTCCTAGGTTCCAAGAGTTGTAATAGTGATATCTTGAGAGAGAATTATTCTACCTATTATGATTGCTACAAAAATTATGCCCCTTCCTGACAAATTTTAAATAAGACAATTTATTCAGTCATGCTCTTTAGACTAAGTTTGGTGCGGTATCAATTAAAAACACCTATGATTTATAAAAATTTCAAAATGTCCTTTAAAAGTATTTTAAATAGTTAAATGTTACAGAGGTCTAAATAAGATTAAAAAGAGGTTAAAAGATACAAGAAAGCTATTCTTGGGCTAGTTAAACTATATTAATTACTACTAATTAACTGATTATAATATGAAGGGTAGAATATTAATGCATATAATTTAAGATAAACTGATTTTTCATAAAGAATATGCAATAAAACAGGTGTGATTGACATGTTTTCTTGAGAGTTCTTTTTATTTCCTGGAGATTATTTATGTCATTTTCATTTGAAGATAAAGAATTGCATTATTAGCAAAACAAAGTAGTAAAGAAGAGAGTGGGGTGAGGGTAAAATATATGACATAATGTATTTGTAGTTGTTGTTCAAGTACAGTTTTCTGCCTTTTCTTCCCATCCCAGCTCTCCCCACCTCCCTCATATTTCCACCTCCACTCCAGCCCACCCCTCACTCTCCCCATCTCCCTCCTGTTTCCAATCCCCCCTTAATTATCCATGTATCCTTTACACTTGTTCCTGCAAACCCGTCACCCTTTTCCCCTGAAATTACCTCCCCTCTCCCCTCTGGTCACTGTCAGCCTGTTCTCAATGTCAGTGTCTTTGCTGATATTTTGCTTGTTTGTTTTGTTGATTGGGTTGCTGTTAAAGGTGAGATCATATGGTATTTGTCTTTCACTGACTGGATTATTTCACTTAGCATAATGCTTTCCAGTTCCACCCATGCTGTTGCAAAGGGTAGACGCTCCTTCTTTCTTTATGCTGCATAGAATTCCATTTTGTAAATGTACCATAGTTTTTTGATCCATTCATTTACTAATGAGCACCTAGGTTGCTTCCAATACTTGGCTATTGTAAATTCTGCTGCTATGAACACTCGGATGCATAAGTTCTTTTGGATTGGTGTTTCAGGGTTCTTAGGATATAATCCTAGCAGTTGAATTGCTGGGTCAAAAGGTAGATCCATTTTTAGTTTTCTGAGGAAATTCCATACTGTTTTCCATAGTGGTCACACCAGTCTGCAATACCACCAACAGGGAACTAGGGTCCCTTTTTCTCCACAACCTCTCCAACACTTGTTGATTGTTACTTTGTTTATGATGGCCATTCTGACTTGTGTGAGTTGCTATCTCATTGTGGTTTTAATTTGCATCTCTCTGAGAGCTACCAATACTGACCATCTTTTCATGTGTCTCTAGACCCTCTATATGTCCTCCTTGGAAAAATGTCTGTTGAATTACTTTGTCTATTTTTTAATTGGGTTGTTAGTCCTCTTAGAATGGAGTCCTGTGAGTTCTTTATATATTTTGGAGATTAAACTCTTGTCTGTGGCATCATTGGCAAATATGTTTTCCCATGCAGTTGGTTCTCTTTTTACTTTAATGCTGTTTTCTTTAACTGTGCAGAAGCTTTTTATTTTGATGAGATCCCATTTGTTTGTTGTTTCCTTTATGTCCCTTACTTTAGGAAACATATCAGTGAAAATACTGTTGCATCAAATATCTGATATTTTTCTACCTATGTTCTCTGCTAAGACTTTAATGGTGTCATGACTTATATTTAAATTTTTTATCCCCCAATAATTTATTTTTCTGTATGGTGTAAGTTGGTAGTCCAGTTCCATTTTTTTGCATGTAGCTGTCCAGATCTTCCAACATCATTTTTTGAAGAGACTTTTTTTACTCCATTTTATGCTGCTGCCCACTTTGTGGAAAATTAACTGACTGTAGACACTTGGATTTATTTCTGGGCTCTCTGTTTTGTTTTACTGATACATATTATCTATCTATCTATCTATCTATCTATCTATCTATCTATCTATCTATTTATTTATTTATTTTTGCCTGTACCAGGCTGTTTGGCCTTATAATACAGTTTGGTGTCAGGTATTATGATCCCTCCTACTTTGCTCTTTTTTTTTTCTCAAAATTGCAGCAGTTATTTGGGGTCATTTATGGTTCCATATAATTTTTTGAAATGTTTATTGTATATATGTGAAATATGCTTTTGGTACCTTAATACATATTGCATTAAATCTGTAAACTGCCTTGGGCAGTATGGACATTTGATGATGTTAATTCTTCTGATCCATGAACATGGTATATGTTTCCATTTGTTTGTGTCTTTCTTGATTTCTTTCTTTAGTGTTGTGTAGTTTACTGAGTACAGGTATTTTACCTCCTTGGCTAGGTTTATTCTGAGGAATTTTACTTTTCCTGTTGCTATATCAAATGGGATGTTTTTTTCCTGATTTTTGTTTCTGATGTTTCATTGTTGGTATATAAAATTGCCTTAGATATCTGAATATTGACTTTATATTCTACTATTTTTCCAAATTTATTTGTTATGTGGAATAGTTTTTGGCGGAGTCTGTAGGATTTTTTATGTACACTATCATATTGCCTGCAAACAGTGACAGTTTTGTTTTCTCCTTTCTGATTTGGATGCCTTTTATTTCCTTTTCTTGTCTTATTGCTGTGGCTAAAACTTCCAATACTATGTTGTATAGAAGTGGTAAAAGGGGACAACTTTGTCTTATTCCTGACCTTAGTGGAAAAGATTTTATTTTCATTCATTAAGTATAATGTTGGCTGTATGTCTCTCATACATGGCCTTTATCATGTTGAGGAATGCTCCCTCTATTCCCACTTTACTGAGTATTTTTATGATACATGGGTGCTGTGCCTATTCAAATTTTTTTCTGTATCTATTTATATCATCATGTGACTTTTATCTTTGATTTTGTTTATGTGATGTATTATGTTTATAGATTTATGAATATTGTACCACCTTTGCCTGGGTTGCCAGGGTGGCATCCTTGCCACCCTGGGATGAGTCCAACCTGGTCATGGTGTATGATCTTTTGAATGTATTGTTGAATGCTATTTGCCAATATTTTGTTGAAGATTTTAGTGTCTGTGTTAATCAATGATATTGGCCTGAAGTATTTTCCTTTCTTTGCTGTGTCTTTGGTTTTGCAATTAGGATTATCCTGGCTTCAAAAAAAGTGTTCGGGGGTCTTCCATCATTTTGAAAATTTTGAATAGTTTGTGAAGGCTAGGGGTTAGCTCTTCCTTAAATGCTTAATAGAATTCTCCTGTGAAACTATCTTGTCCAGGAATTTTGTCTGTGAGGAGTTTTTGATTACTGTTTCAATTTTGTCAGCTGCTATTGATCTGTTCAGGCTTTCTGCTTTTTCTTCACTGAGTTTTAGAAGATTATATTTTTCTAAAAATTAGTCCATTTTACCTAGGCTTTCAAATTTCTTGGCATATAGTTCTTTGTAGTAATTTCTTAAATTCCTTTTTATTTCTGTGGTATCAGTTGTAATCTCTCCTCTTTTATTTCTTTTTTCAAAGATTGTATTATTTATCTTTAGCGGGGGAGGGAAGGAGAGAGGGAGAGAAACACCAATGTATGGTTGCCTCTCATGAGCCCCCACTGGGAACTGGCCTGCTACACAGGCATATGCCCTGATTAGGAATCAAACCTCGGCTCTTTGGTTCACAGGCCTGTGCTCAGTCCACTGAGCTACACCAGCAAGGGCTCTCCTCTTTCATTTCTGATTGTGCTTATTTGGGTCCTCTCTCTTTTTTCTTGATGAGCCTGCTTAAAAGCTTGTTGATTTTGTTTATTTTTTCAAAAAACCAGCTCTTGGATTCATTGATCCTTAGAAATGTGCTTTTAGTCTCTATGTCATTTAAATTCTGCTATTATCTTGGTTATTTCCTTCCTTCCACTTGCTCTGGACTGTCTTTGTTGTGGTTCCTCATGTTCTTGTAGGTAGGGTTCAGTTGTTTGTTTGAAATTTTTCTGACTTTTTTAGTAGGCCTGTATTGCTATGAATTTCCCTGTCAGGACTGCCTTTGCTGTGTCCCATGAGTTCTGGGTTGTCATGAGTTCATTTTCATTTGCTTCCAGAAACTTTTTGATTTCTTCCCCAATTTCATTCTTGACCCTTTTATTGTTTAATAGCATGCTATTCAATCTCCATGATTTTGAGTGTTTTGGGTTTTTTTTCCCTTGAGGTTGGTTTCTAGTTTCAGTCCCTTGTGGTCTGAGAAATGCTTGGTAAAATTTAAATTTTCTTGAATTTGTTGAGGCTTGTTTTGTGTGGTCTATCTTTGAAAATGTTTCATGTGCATTTGAAAAGAATGTGTATTTTGCTTCTTTGGGATGAAAGGCTCTCTCTATATATTAATTACATTCATTTCCTCTAGGGCATTGTTCAATACCACAATATCTTTGTTGATATTTTGTTTGGAAGATCTGTCCATTTTTGAGAGTGGAGTGTTAAAATCCCCTACTATAATTGTGTTGCTACCAATGTCTTTCTTGAAGTCTTCTAAGATTTTCTTTATGTATTTCGGTGCTCCTATGTTGGGTGCATATATATTTACAATGTTTATGTCTTCTTGGTGGAGTCTTCCCTTGAGTATTATGAAGTGACCTTCTGGGTCTCTCTTGATAGCTCTTTTTTTGAAGTCTATTTTGTCTGATATGAGTATTGCTACCCCGGCTTCTTTTTCCTGTCCATTTGCTTGGAAAATTTGTTTCCAGCCCTTCACTTTCAGTCTGTGTGTGTCTTTTGTCCTCAGGTTGGTCTCTTGTAGGCAGCATATGTGTGGGTCATACTTTCTTATCCATTCAGCTATTCTATGTCTTTTGAATGGAGCATTTAATCCATTTATGTTTTAGGTTATTATTGATACGTATTTATTTGTTATCATTTCCTACCCATGTTTCTCTTTTTCTCTCTTTCTTTTCCTTCCTTTCCTTAAAGCAGACCCTTTAGAATCTCTTTCAGAGCTGGTTTGATGGAGGTGTATTCTTTTAGACTTCTTTTGTCTTGGAAACTCTTTATTTGGCCTTCTATCTTGATTGAGAGCTTTGCTTGGTAAAGTAGCCTTGGTTGCAAGCCTCTGGTTCTCATTGCTTTGAATATTTCATTTCATTCTCTTATGACTTGGAGCGTTTCCATTGAGAATTCAGCAGCTAGCCTTATTGGGGCTCCCTTGTACGTTACTTCCTGTTTCTCTCTTGCTGCCTTTAAGATTCTCTCTTTGTCTTGGAATATTGACATTTTAATTATGATTTGTCTGGAAGCAGGCCTGTTTGGGGTCCTTTTGATTGGCACTCTCTGTGTTTCCTGGATTTGTGTGACTTTTTCTCTCATCAAAATAGGAAAGTTTCCCATCATTACTTTTTAAAACAGGTTTTTATATCCCTTGCTGTTCTTCTTCTCCTTCTGATACCCCTATTATATGGATATTATTATGTTTCATTTTGTTCTTCATTTCCCTTAATCCATCTTCATTCTTTCTGAGATTCTTTTTTTTTCTTACTTTTTCTGTGTGTTTATTTCTACCTTGTCCTCCATCTCACTGATCCAATCCTCTGCTTCATCTAGCCTGCTTTCAATTCCTTCTACTGTGCTCTTCAGTTCAGAAATTGTATTCTTCATTTCCTTTTGGCACTTATTGATAGTTTCTATTTTATTTTTCATGTTGATATATTTTGCAGTAAGTTCATTTTAGTTTCCCTGTAGTTTTTATTAATTCTCTGGGAGCCCATTGAGCTCCCTCATAACCATGGCTTTGAACTCAATATCTGATAGTTGAGTTGCCTCTATTTCATTTAGCATTCTTTCTGAGGCTTCCTCCTTTCTTTTCATTTGGGAATTGTTTCTTTGTCTTCCCATTGTTTGTGAGACTCTTTTTGTTAGCCTCTGCTTCTTAAATTGTACTGTCCTGACTCCCTGGGTGTATGGTGTGAACTTCTATAGTAGAATACCTATGAGATTCAGTGGTGCAGTCTCCTTTATCTCCTGAGCTCACTGGTCTTGGGCTGTCATTTATGTTGGCTCT